>JAYESA010000010.1:181770192-182065192 GCA_036927795.1 Iris macrosiphon | reverse complement strand
ACTGCTTTATAGTTTTTATCAGTTAACTGGAACTGCTGTTAGAGGTGTACTTGCTCCAATCTTGACTGGATATATTTTTCAGAGGATCCGGAGGATTGGTGTCCGACGTTTTATGGACCTCAGCCTGTCGATGGTGCAGACAGGGACCCCCTAGTTCATGAGTGATTTTCGGGTTGGTAGCCGGGATCACTAGGACCTCAGTTGTCTTTATTAGCTTTTGGTACCGGATTTGTCCCCGGCTTTTGGTTTGAGACTTGTATTGTATTTGATTCTGGATATTGTTGTATTATTATTATTATTATTATTATTGTGGTTGTTTTTAGTAGTTGTTGTTTAGACTTTGTAGTTGTTAGACTTCTTTGTTATCTTATCGTGCTTAGATTCGTGATTGAGTACTTGTGTTATCATTATCATATTGCTTCTCCGTTTGGAGTTGAGATCTTGACATGTACTTATATTATTGTAAGATTGTTAGCTAGATAGTAGACCTAGATAGCGTTCTACCGCCGATGCTGCGATATTGGCTAGACGTACCCACGACTCATGTCCAATTTTTCGGGTGCGGGTCGTGACAGATAATTGCGATAATATGACCCGTGGATATATGCAGTTCATCTTAGGGGCTGTCGGCATTACGGATAAGTCTGGAACGTCCATACATGCCAAATATCTCCTGAATTTGGACAACATAGACACGGTGGAAGAAATATCTTGGGGAAGCGGTATACTAGCATACCTTTACCACGAGCTTGGTGTGGCATCCCTCGTGGGTTCGAAGACAATATCCGGATGCCAGACTCTACTCCATGTATAGATATATCTTTGTCAACTTATATACATAATTAAAAATTTTGTTGTTAATTTTTGGACTAATATTTTTTTAACTTGGTTACGTGAAGGCATGGATATACGAGCACTTTCCAACCCTGTAACGAGCTAAACTGAACCGAGGGTATGACGAGCACCTTCCTAGAATGTACAGATGGAAGCCAACTAAGGAAGATACCAAACGTTCACACACATTGGCCGTCCTACGGAATGCACTCGAAGATATGACGACAGAAGAGGTGAATTGAGGCCTAATTTTTTAATGTTTGGTAATAATTGACTAAATTACGTTATGCTAAATGACGTTATGCTAAATTTTATGCGTTACAGATTGTTTGGGATCCATATCGTGATTTGCGATAGACTAGTCGTCCATTGCAACCAGTCGCTTTATATCATGGTCTTATAAGTTGTCATGAAATTGAGGAGGCTTATATGCCGGATAGAGTGCTCCGTCAGTTTGGCTACGTACAAACTATCCTAAAGCGCACTTTGAAAATAATAACAGCTCCGTGAGGTACAAAACCGCTAAATATATTTCTGTGGCATTCAACTGGGTCTCGAACTTCTTCATCGAGTGGCAACGCCACGTTATTAGAGAAACCGAATGACAAGCAACAGTAAATATGACGGAATGTAGCGACGACTACCTCGCCTACTACGCTGGTGTCGGACTACCTACCTTGTTCTAACGCGGAGGCGATATTGTGCGTGTACCTTCAGATCTTTCTGCCAAATCGGTCTTATATACTGCATTGGTCATGATGGTGAGACACAAATTCACTTTCAATTTGATATATGTAAAGGTTTATAACATAACAGTTTTTTTAATTCTCATGAATAGGCTAGGAAAGTGAAGAAGTTGGGAAGAAGCCTTGTAAGTTGCCAGGGTACGAATTATATGGTAATCAATGACGAGCTACAATAAATCGACAACGCTCAAGATAACCCTTTCTTGGAAAATAGAGAGCAACGTACAAAGAGGCGGCATGAAGTTTAGGCCCGTTTGAAGACTTGTAAAACTTTTATTGAATTTGTGTATTGAGACATGTAAAAGTTTTAAGTTTAAAAATTTGACATGAATTTGTGTATTGAGACATGTATTGAGACATGAATTTGTGTATTGAGACTTGTATGGTTTGTGTATTGAGTCATGAAACTTTGAATGAATTTGTGTATTTTTTAAGATTGAAAAATAGGACTGTCAAAATTTTGACAGTCCTAGTTTCTTGTAGGACTGTCAAAATCCTGACAGTCCTAGTTTTTCTTGTAGGACTGTCAAAATCCTGACAGTCCTAGTTTTACATATACATGAGCAGAGACAGTGGGCTAAGTTTAGGACTGTCAAAATTTTGACAGTCCTAGTTTCTTGTAGGACTGTCAAAATCCTGACAGTCCTAGTTTACATATACATGAGCAGAGACAGTGGGTTAAGTTTAGGACTGTCAAAATTTTGACAGTCATAGTTTCTTGTAGGACTGTCAAAATCCTGACAGTCCTAGTTTCACTTATAAATGACTGTCCAGAATTTGACAGTCCTAGTTTTATACATATTTGGACTCATTGCACCACATGTTCAATATACAGTTCTAGTTTTATTTCTTTCATTGCACAATATACAGTTCAATATACAGTATCAATCGATTAGAATATCAAAGTAGTCCTTCGGCATGATTTTTGGATCCTCCATCTTCATCATCTTCTTATAGGCAGCCATTGCATCCGTGTAGGGTATCGTCCATGCGATCGTTTTCTCTGGTGCGTGTTTATACCAAAGCTTAGAAGGTGGCGGAATAGGAGAATGACCGATCAACCTTAGGATGGCGAAGTGTTGTCCGACAAGCCCTATCGAACATAGATTGGATACTCCGTGTTCGGCCAGGGGAGCACACATTGGAAAGAAAGTATTGTTAATACCTTGTGAGATAATTACAATAGGTATCTTATACCTATTAGAGAATACGTAAGCAGCAGGCGGGACATCCATGTAATGGTCTAGTCCGGTAACTGTTTCCGTACAAGGTATGCTTGCTAACAAATCTCCAACAATATTTTTGCCGAGTATCTGCCTATAGAAGGGTAGCCGAGACTCCAACTCCTCGTACAGCTCTTTCCTAACCTGTCTCCATCCTGCTTCAATTGAATAGCCTAGTTGTCTTGCTAGTGCATGATATCTACAATGGCCATCCTTAGGAACATCAACAATAGACCAAATGAAATCCCGTATCTCAGGTAGAAAATTTTGAGCCCAAAACAACGAAAGGAGTTCATCAGTTTGTGGATGTCTTCTATGATACTCCATGTAGTGATGCTCCCCAAGCAACTTCAATACTTGCTGCATCGCCATTCTTCCTTTCATACTATTATATTTCGCTCTGGCCAAACTATTATAGATCATCCTTATGGTAGACTTGTTCCCATCTTCTTATTGTCGTACGGCAGAATATATTTGTTTCGGTGCAACTCTGGAAAGGAACAATTCTTCAACCAACTTTCTCTCATCCTCCTTCAACCGTGCCACGTAGGCATGACCCGTAAGTGTCCCTGGAATAGGATGATTGTGTCTTCCATTCTTAACTTCGATTATCCACTTCACATCTTCTACTTTTACAATCAATACCTTAAATGGACAACCACATTTTCTCGTCCCAACGTTTTTCTTAGGAATTTTTTTTCAACAACACCCTTTTTTTATGATGCTCCCTGAACACACCTCCTCTTTCACAGCCCAGCTCTACATATTTTTGGCTCGACCGAGATCTGATGGATATTGCAATGACAATTACTATGTTATGTCGTCTTCCAACTTCTCTGCATCAATCTAATACTTCTTCCTGGGTTGCAAATTGAATATCCGTTGAGAATATATCCTCCATATCAACCCCAATAGCAGGATGTACCACAACATCTGTACAAGGTTGGTCCTATAACCAATATAAAATAATATAAAAAATAATAACTTTAAATAATTGGCAGTTCAAATAATTTACAGTCTTTAAGATTCAGGACTGTCACTATTTTGACAGTCCACTTAGTATATAGGACTGTCAAAATTATGACAGTCCTACTTTTATATAGGACTGTCGAGATTCTGACAGTCCTATATTTATATAGGACTGTCGAATTATTGACAGTCCTATATTTATATAGGACTGTCTAATTTTATACAGTCCTTACACGATGACTGTCGAAATAGGGTTGTCATTTTACGTACCGTACGTGCTTCGGAACAACCGACATGTTCTTCGGAACGACCGGAGTGCATATTTAATGGATTGCATGATCCAACTTCATCATCGAAGATATTTTCATGCATCGTTCCTACAATAGTCAAATAAAACTAAATTTTTTTGTGACAATCGTAAAACTTATTCATCGTATGTTGTCGAAGACATACCGGAAGAATATTCGTTGGACAATCACCAAAGCAAAATTCTCTTCCACTTGAAACCACAACTATCAATTTCCAAATTTAGGTTTAGACTTGGAGAATGAGAGTTTCTTAATGTGAGGGTGAAAAGCCTAGAATAGAAATTATTTTGACTTATATAGCTTGGTGTGGGCTAGCCCTAAGTAACTTTTAAGAGTGGCAAACTTGTAATTTTTGGTAAAATTACAATGGGCTAGCCCCAAGTAAAATGTGTAGTGCCCTTATCACTAGCCCTTATATGGGGTTCAGGTACAAAAATCCTTCTTACGCTATTATGGCCATTTTCTGTGTAATATTATTATCTTCCATATTCTATTTCAGTCCCTTCAACTATGACACCCGGCTTCTTCATCTACTAATATTTGTTACATTTGTCCAGAAAATCTCACTTATTAAGTAATATTTGTCCATCTTAACTTCCAGGGGCGGATCCGGAGGGGGGGGTTACTTTTTTTTCTATATAATTTTTTTTATATAGGTTAATCCATTTCTAGTCCATCCAAAATTATGGTAGTTCATCCCAGCTGCAGTTTCTGAATTCGCCCATGTTATCTTCCATTGCCATCACTTCCACTCCCATGAATGCCCCCATTTCTTCCCACTTGCAAGTCCCGTCTTAACAATCTCATTTGGCGACACACTTTTTAGATATACCTTTGTTGCTAAAATTTCAGTCGATAAATTTGTCTGATGGCATTTATTTTCAGCATGGACTATTATATTCTCATGTAAGTGGCTTAGCCTTATTTTCAGCATGACATATAAGCTATGTTACCTAGACTCGGATATGGATGTCGGATACAGGTACATATCCAAGAGTCGGATCCCTTAAATTCATAATTGAAGGACACACGGACTCGGCTAGTACTGAACTAGTTGAATAAGTTCTTAAGAGATCGTCTCTTCAGCTCCCCTACTACTTTACTACCGATCTACCATATTAAAATAAATAATCTACTTCACTATCATATTAAAATAAACTATCTACATAACTACCCGTTTTTCAATTGTCACCATAGAGGATCCAATTGTCACCATGGAGGATCCGGTACGGATTTCATATCCATTCTCATGTCCTATCGGGTCGACACAAATACTTCTCCTAAAGTGGAGAGTCCGGATAATATAGCATGTAAGTGGGTTAACCTGGACAGGACAGGAGATAGATTTATTCTCTCAAATCCTTATTTATCAGTATTCCCATCTACATTGTATCTATTTACTTTTTCTTCTTAACCTTTGGTAGCATGGAATATTGCTTAAGAAAGTTGATGATTGGTTACAGTGAACCTTTGATATCAGAATATTGCTCTCCTTTTAAAATAGTTTTAGAATTTATGAGGCTGTCAAAGGAACTAGTTTAAATAATGCAAAAATACTGACATGCTCGTCTTGTTATAATTGTAGAAGCATGAAAAATACGTGTCCATGCGTTTAACAGCCGTGCATCCCCAAAAAGAAGGCTCAAATCAGCCCGCAGAGTCATCCTGCGGTCCAATAAGGCTACGTCCATGTGTCCCAATCAGTCGAAACAGTTTTGGCCGTAGATGGACCTGACATGGTGTCTCTGATACAGAATCATGACAAAAATGATTGCCTCAAAAGATGTGAACCTACTAAACGACATAAGTCTCACTTCTGAACTTTACTTTTTGTCTTTTCATGCAGTGCCACGTGTACAGCACAAACAAGGACTCTATGCGTCTCTGGCCCCATGCATTTCAGACTCCATGCGTCCCAGATTCCATGCGGACCAGGCATCACTCGTCCATGCGTTCCAGACTCCATGCGTCTCTAGCCCACACGTCCAGACTCCATGTGTTTCATGCGTCTCTGGCCTCGTGCATCCCAGACTCCATGCGCCTCATGCGTCTCTGGCCACATGCGTCTCAGATTCCATGAAGACCAAGTCTTTCTGTTATAACTGAAGTAGCCGTCTCCAACCAAGTGCAGGCCACGTGTCACAATTGACCAAGTCATGCACACAAAGGACGAGAACCGCTCAGATCTTCAGCAACAACAAATCCCAATAGAACGTCCATGTGGCAGCTCGTCCTGGACTCAACTCATACTATGCGGCTACAGTTGCTACCACATTCTGTTGAAGGAGCCCCCTGCGGCCACAGAACAAAGGCATATGCGGCACCTATAACCCATCAACATGATGGCTATAAATAGGAGCAACTTGGACGTCCTAAATGTCGACTTTTTCTGCTTTAGAGAGAGACAATACCCTCCCAGAGAGTTGCATAGGTGCACCAAGTTCAAGAGAGAAGAGAAGAGAGCACCCCTCACTCACGCGTCGGATCGTCAATGGAGTAAAGGAGCCACCATAGCGCTCTTTGTCCATCGTCACGCCCTAAAATAAAAAAAATGTACTTAGATTGTATGTCTAGGACCTCTCTGTACTTTCTTCTGTTTGTTATTAAAGAAATCAATTTTAATGACGAACAAGGTAGCGACTCTATTGGGGACCTCCTTCTCCTCTGATGAGAAGGTCGTGATGCAATCCGACGCAGCCAAGGTCGGGTCAACTCAAAGAATGTTGGTGATCTGCTTCGACCAGCAAGCTTTCAAGGATATGCTCTCCGGGGACAACGCTAGTCCTTCTTCGAAGCAAGCAAAGTCCAAGAAGACCCGCAGGACATGGTTAGCGAAGGCCGCTGTGCCTCCCCCAACTTTGGAACATGTGCTCCCCGTCTCTCTCTCTGCCGCAGGAACCACGCATGCGGCGTCCACTGCTCATGCGACCGCTCCTTCAAACCAGAAGGGTGCTCAGCGTCTGAAGGTCCGTAGGACATGGATAGCAAAGATTGATGTACCTCACCCAACTGCGGAGAATGTGCTCTGTCTCTCTCTCTGATACTGAAGATGCACAACATGCGTCCGCTCAGGCTGTCCCTGCTCATGCGACCTCCTTGCCTGAAAAGGAGAATGCTCAGCACCCGAACTCTGGCAGAGAAAAATAGTACGATGCCAATAGTTTGGGGGTTGATGCGCAGCCCATGTGGCAACAACCAAGGATGCGGAGAAGAAAGTAGTTTGCGGCTTCCAACTCAGCTGCATGCGTCTCTGACACTCCCAGAAGCTCTGTCTTCGACAGAATCTCATCCGGCCGTGCTCCCATGCGCCGCGTTGAGGAAAACCAAAGCTTGGACTCTTCATACTATGCGCCTACGAGTGCGAAGTCAAAAAAGTCTGGGCAGTGTGAGCTCTTCAGGCTCAAGCAACTGTCCACTCAACTAACCGTCAGCGGGCATCACTAACCTTTATGCGGTCCCCTGGTGGAAAGTTATACAAAATCGGCCTGTGCGTCTAGCCCGCTGTGGCAAAATGGACACGGCTCGTCTCAAAAGTCTTCTGCTGACGATCTGAAAAAAGTTCTTGTATGAACCCCGGGTCAGGGAGGAAGGACAACACCCACGCACCCGTGAGCTCGGTCTACCCATGCTCATGAAAAAGGTGCAAAGGTGGATCAACCTTCGTTTGACTTGCGCAATGTAATTAGTCACAAGCACAAGACGAGGGAGACAACCATGACACATGAAGTGTCTTCCCCAAGTTACCACTGTGCCAAAATCATCATCAACTGCTGCTGCAACAAAGTGGCAGTACCTACAAGCAGGCAATCGATATTCCAACAACTGCATCCGAAGGCACCTCTCCGGCAACAACCCGGAGATCAGGTGCAAAAACCTGAGGAGGATGATATACCATTCGCCTTATATTATTCCGCTAAGAAAGACCCTTCCAACTTGGGAGGGAAGAAGTCCAACACATCCAGTCTGTCAATCTCAACCAGCGCATTAAGAAGGCGACTACCAGAAGGACCCGCAGCGGGACCTACATAAAGTGTTTTCCAAGGTACCCGCTCAAAGAAAAACTATCAGCTGTTATGGGTAGTTCTTTCTCAGGACCCTTGAGGATTACATGAGCTGGGGGTAGTACTCCCCCGGGGCTATAAAATAACCTAGCATTCCGAGAAGGCGGTGATGTCTAGGAAACGGACTCCGATGTCCTTGGGGTGGCCACCCTCATCAAGATGATGTAGCCTCCTACACTGGGGGTAATATTTCCTCCGAATCCGGGGAAGAGATGACGCTACATGAGGACCGCTCCCAACAAGAATCAGAGACAGAAAGCGTGACGTGCACTGTCCCGTCCATCTCTTCCCATGAGAGGGCTGGATATATGGCAGGGGACGATCAAGAAGGCCCCAGCGACCGACAACGTCTAGAGACTCTCGAGGCCATGATATAGAAGGTGAGCTCATCGATGCAAGCCCTGACCCAGGCAATGTTGGAGATTAAAGCGAACATGGCTTCCCAACCAGCAAGGACTTCTGGACAAGCAAGCTTGTACCCTGGGACTAACGCGGACTCTGACACAACCGCGCCTCCAATAGTCGCTAATCACCCTCTGCCTGGTTTATCTGTCCATTCCGCGGGAGAAGAAGCCAAAGAAGCAATGAGGGAAATCTGGGAACTCCGAGCTTGCCTAGATTCTATGAGCAGGCAGGATTCACTGCGCAAGCTTGGAATACGACAACCATACCCCCGCAAGTTGAGGGATGTTCCGTACCCGCCAAAGTATAAGTCCTTCAACCTGAACTCATTCTACAGGAAGACTTCTCCCCGTCAATACATGAGCTATTTCGAGACTGTAATGGGGCACCTACCTCGTAGTGACGCACTCCCCACCAAGCTCTTTGTGGGGGCATTGTACGGGGTCGCATTCGACTGGTTTTGCAGCCTACAAGACAACTGCATATCGGTGTTTGACGACTTTAAGATTCTTTTTCTCAAAAGATTCTTTGACGAAGGAAGCGACATGACGATGTCTTCCTTGATGGATGTCACCCAAGGGGAAAGGGAACTCGCCCAAAATTATATCGAGCATTTCTGCCAAGCAGCACTGAGGTTGCCTCAGGCAATCCGGAGTCCAAACTCATGGACATGAGCCACAGGAACCTACTTCCGGCAGTCAGCCTCTGGATCGGCGGCAGTCAATTCAAAGACCGGACATCATTCATCATCAACGCTGTAGGTGCTGAAAAGAAGGTAAAGGACGTCCGGCTCCTGGGAATATAGATCACTGTCACAATGACAGGGAAAAATGTCCCAACAATAACAACAGCGGCAACAACAGCCACGATGGAAAAGGGAAGCAGGCCCTGGTGGCCAACTTAACCAATAAGCCCGAGCAAAAGCCAGCTGAGGTTCCAAAGCCCTAGGAGACTTACTCCTTTGAAGATGACCCCTTCTTCGACGTATTGGTGAAGGGTGGTAAGCTTTGGTTCCCCGACGTCAAATGCCCTGCAGAGGCAGCTGAGATAAGCAATCCAAAATACTGCCACTACCATCACTACGTCCACCATGCGACGAAGGACTGCTACACCATCAAGTGGTACATTCAGCGTCTGCTCGACACCAAGACCCTCACCTTGGATATCGATGACAAAACATTTGTCGCAAACATGGTGTCCCTCCAGTTCGACAACTTTTCTGCGACGAAGGCCCAAGACAGAGTAATCCCGATCCCCCGGGCAACGATGGAGTTCGTTAATCTTCCGCTGGCTCGTAACCAAATGGCCGGGCTGATACCTCTCACTATGCCGCACGAGAAGGCATGTGGGTTCACTTCAATCTTGCTCCATAATTGATGCAACAGACAACATCCTCTGCTACCAAGTCCAAAGACAAGAAGTCAAAGTCATGCTACACGATTTCTTTCCCATCTGAGGAAACTACAGCAGGAACAACAAGGTCAGGACTAGTATACCAACGAGAGTACAACATCCCTAACAAGGGTGCGCTTCCCATAGTCGCACCCACAATATCGGATTCGGGTCCATCCCAGCTTCCAGCAGTGGATAAATCTAAGCCGAAAGATACTCGCTTTGACAAGCCATTGCGCAAAGATTCAACTCAGGGGTTGGAAAAGCCCTACAACTTGGACATCTTGGCCCAGCTCGCCAATGCTCCAGCAAAGTTGTCTCTATTCGAGCTTCTTCGACTCTCTAAAGACACTCGAGTCGCTCTTAGTGAGGTATTACAAAATGCCGACATCTAAAAATGCCGACATCTACCTGTCGCATGTCAAGCCGCCAACTGAAGATCCTGTTGCTTGCCCCCACTGCAATAATATCATGGAGGCGATACCTAGCATCACGTTCTCGCAACGGGATATATTGTTCAAGAATAACCGGCACGACCGTCCCCTGTATTATATATGGTACATTGGTGCCATTAAGGTGGACCAGATGCACATCGACCTCGGTTCATTGATCAGCATCATCCTGCAGAGTCTGCTTCAGACCCTGGGCATTCCGATGCATCGCCTGACAGCCACCAATACTACCATCACTGGCTTCAACGCAGGAAGGAGCTACCATTTGGGCAAGATTCTCCTAAAAATCTAGATCGATGACTTAAAAACGGAGATCACCTGCTACGTCATTGACGTAGATGTATCCTATAACGTCTTGCTCGGACGTCCATGGATACATGAACATAGGATTGTGCCGTTGACCCTACACCAGTGCCTAAAGTACGTCGACGAACATGGCACGGTCAAAACATAGTTTGCTGACGTCGACCAATTCAAAGGAATCGAAGTCTACTACTCCGACTCGATTCTTTACAAACAAGTCTACCAAAATGAAGGTGACAATGCCGCCGATGATGAGGCAGAGGCTGGGGCAACACCAGAAGAGCCCTTAAGAGTTCGTCTAAAGGCACGTGCTCCCGACACAACCTCTCCCCTACTCGTAAAACTACACAGGAAGGCACCCGAACCTTTGGTCGTCCGCCTTCGTAGGATGACTCGACCACCGAAGGGAGATCCGGTACCATCCGCCACATCTGAACCTCTGGTAGTAAAGGTGCACAAGAAGCCTACGAAGTCGTCGCTCGTACTGGGGGTAGATATCGGAAAAGATGAGCTGAAAAAATATGTAGCTTCTCATGCTAGCGTCCCTTCTCTCGATGATATAATTTCGGAAGACGAGATAACTCATTTCATCAATAAAGGGCTATCTTTGAACTACTGATCCAAAGTTGCACACATAAGCACACTGTATTCCATGGAGAACGGTCTAGGCCTGCGCCTACAAAAACATCTGACTACCACCTATGCTGTAAACCGAATCCTCCCTAGCCAGGGTTCCCACTCCACGGTTCCAGCAAGAAGAAGGGGGAGACAAACCCATCATCTTCGGCAGGGTTGAAGATCCCCGGTCCTTCATCCCGAAGAAACAAGAGTCAAAACCCGATACCGGCAAGATACAACTCTACCGGTTCAGTGGTCAAGCCAAACACCTCATCCAGAAGATGGTATGATTTTAAAAGCAACCGAGGTCTGAATTACGGCAAAGGTCGGCGACTGCCTTTGCGCCTTACCGCTCCGGCAGGCAAATCCGAGGATTACTACCAGAAGACCAAATATGGCTTAGGGTACATTACACCTCCTACTACCCCCGAGGGCTCGGATGAAGAAGATGAGTTACACTCTCACTCTTCTAAGTCTTCTTCTTGGGACTCCGACGTCAGTATCGGGGAGATGCTCAAGCAAACATTGTCTGCCAACATGGTGTCAACTGACCATGAGGAAGACGACAAAGATCCATCATAACTCTTTGAAGTAGAACCATAGGTCCAACGCCTAAACACACAACGGGAGATACAGTTCGAATAGAGAGAACCTTCTACCGAGGACGAAGTCGTACAAGTCAATTTGGGAGACGAGTCCTCCCTCGAACCTATCTTCATCACCAAGAGTCTGACCGATGATGAACAAAGATCCTTGCTACAGCTTGTTAGGAAATACATTGATGTTTTTGTCTGGAGCTACGAACACATGCCAGGGCTGGACCCCTAAATCGTGGTCCACAAGCTCAATATCTTGCCGAACGCTAAGCCTGTCAAGCAGTAGTAATGGTGATTTCAGCCAGACATAATGAACGCTATCGAAGCCGAAGTCAACAAACTGATAGCTAGTGGCTTCGTCCGCGAAGAACAACAGCCAGACTGGGTAGCCAACATCGTGCCCGTCGTAAAAAATAACAGGAAGATCCGGATCTGCATTGACTTCCGTGATCTAAACGCGGTCTGCCCTAAAGACAAAATTTTTCTTCCGATCACAGACATAATGATTGACAACACTTGCGGTTTCGAGCGCATGTCCTTCATGGACGGATTCTCGGGCTACAATCAGATCAAGATGTCCTATGACGTTCAGAAGCATATATCATTCCGAATGCCGAAAGGAGTGTACTGCTACACAGTCATGCCCTTCCGTCTGAAGAACGCAGGTACTACATACCAGCAAGCTATGAGCACCATCTTTCGTAAGAATCTATGCAAGACGGTCGAGTGTTACGTCGATGACATCGTCGTCAAAAGTTACTCCAAATGTGATCACCTCAGGGACTTGAAGACTGTGTTCGACCTCATGCATACGTACCAGCTCAAGATGAACCCTACCAAATCCTTCCTGGGAGTCTCCAACGGCAAATTCCTGGACTTTATTATCACTTCTCAGGGTAGTCATATAGACCCCGACAAAACTAAAGCAATCCTTGAGACGAGCCCACCGAAGAACCTCCGGGAACTCCGCGGCCTCAAGAAAGACTTGCTTACATCAGGAGGTTTATATCAAACCTCTCTGGACGTTGTCGGTCATTCACCCAGCTCATGAAGAAATGTGTCTCCTTTGTCTGGAACGAAGAATGCCAGTGCGTCTTCGATGACATCAAGGAATATCTATCAAACCCTCAAGTGCTGGTCGCCCCAATAGTAGGGAAGCCTTTCCTGCTCTATGTGTGTACAATAGACTACTCCCTCGGTGCTCTATTAGCCCATAATAGTTATGCATGCCACGAGCAGGCCATCATCTTAGCCGGATGATGGTTGGCGCAGAGCACAGGTACACCCCCGTTGAAAAGGAATGCCTTGCTCTTGTATTCGCTATCTAGAAGACTCGGCACTACGCGGGTGGACAAATCATTCATGTGATCTCGCGAGTCAATCCTCTGAGAGTCCTTGTTTGTGGTATTAAACGAAAGAATAAAAAATGTATTCAGGATGGGGTTTATACGAAACCCGCCTTCTTTGGTTTACAAATAAACTTGTACAATTTGATCCTATACGAGGATGTGGGAGTACAATTTATTTAATCTGGGTAAATATTGCTATAGGTGTCTGATCTGCAGTCGATCACTTTAGCCCTTGGACTACACGATGTTGAGGAAGTACCGTAGAAGACAGGAAGCAGCTTCGAGGGTTGCAAAAGAGGGTGGATGCACGATGCCAAAGTCGTCGATCCCTGCTCTCTGCCTGAGCCCCGGATTCTCTCTCTCTCTCTCTCTCTCTCTCTCTCTCTCTCTCTCTCTTGACCTCTGGTTTGATCTTTCTCCCTGGATCTGATATTAGTTTTTTGACCAATTTTCCGATCTTCCAATTTTGTCGACCTTGTTTCTCATTGATAGAGGTCTCTATTTATAGAGTTTTAGTGACAGTGACCACTCTGTCGGTATAGAAACCGAGGAATGGAAAGTACAACACCCTTTTACACAACGGTTAAAGTAACCAATGCTTGCGTATAGATGATCCTTTGAATGAGCGTGTGACGCGGGTCCAACTAAGGGACAAAATACGTATAATCGCTACGAAGATCACGGCGTAGAAGCCACGTAGGTAGGTATCCATTGTGTAGAAGAGGTTGGCATAGAAGCCAAATGTCTGTCACCATGGCATAGAAGCCAAATAGTTATCAAACCGTCATAGAAGTCGAATAGGCGTAGAAGCCGAATAGGCGTAGAAGCCGAGTGGTCATAGAGACCGAGCAGGCGTAGAAGCCGAATGGGCGTTGAAGCCGAGCAGGCATAGAAGCCGAGTAGGCGTAGAAGCCGAGTGGTCATAGAGGCCGAGCAGGCGTAGAAGCCGAGTGGTCATAGAGGCCGAGCAGGTGTAGAAGCCGAGTGGTCATAGAGACCGGGCAAGCGTAGAAGCCGAATGGTCATAGAGACCGAGCAGGCGTAGGAGCTGGATGGGCGTAGAAGTCGCTGCGTACCGTGCCAGAGTGCTGATGGGGATGTCTTAGCCGGAATTACGGTTTTTGAAGATATAATCAAATCTCTTGCATTAAATGCCGAGATTTGCCACCATCCTGTGCATTAAATGTGGAGGCGTGTCTTTGAAGGTCTGCGACTCCTTCTGCGCATCAGTCGCAGAGACGTGCCTTGAGAAACTGTCACCGCTCTGTGCATTTAGACGTAGAGACGTGCCTCGACCCCGTACGGAGTGCAGCTTTTGATGTGGCAGGCAGTTTGTCTACTGCAGAACGTAAACAGCTCGTGTCTGCCTGTGTAAAACAAGGCAGCGTATCCCTTTGTGCTTGTAAAAGCAGTTTACGCAAAGGGGATGGCGGTATTTGACAGCCTGGGTCGCAGTGCTGTGCCATCATTATAGCCGTCGTCTGGGTAGTCGAGCCGTATCCCTTTGTCAGAAGTCCAGACGTCAGGTTCATTGCAGGATCTTCATTACAGGGTCTGACAGGTTTACTTCGGAGAATACGAAACGTCTCTTGTACACCTCAATGCTGCATCTGAAAGAGGATGAGTTTTACGTCCTGGAGGCGATAAAGCACCCTGTTTACGCTGAAGCGGCTTGGACGTACTGCCTTACGCAGATGGTCCTTTGAGCTTTCATATTTCATGCTGCGTTTTAGTGGAAAGAGCTCTGTTGCACGCTTGATGGCTCTGAAGGCCTCTGCTTACGCTGCTCTGCACCAATATGCCGCGTATAGTCATCCGGCGTATTTTTTATGCTTCTACAAGACCCCTTTCAAAGCTTTCAAATTCCTCAGAATTTGAAACGCTTTGAATGAAGCATGAACCCCTCCTCGTGACTCGAAACGTTTCTGAATGGAGCGTTGAAACGGTCGATGCTGACTTTATGGCAGATTTATTGGGGACCGGTATGACCTCTTTTGCCTATAAAAAGGCTGGGGGAGTTAACCTGTTCTCCCCATATTTCTATCGCCACGCAGAGATGATCGCCGGAGTTCGTCGGGTCAATCTGAGGAAGAAGGAGATCATGTTCTTCCAGCGTGTAAGGAGCCAAAAAAGATGGCGTCTTCGAGCAAGTGTCCACTACAATGATGGATCATGGAAGGATATCTTAGCCTCCCTTGCTCGGGATAATCAGCAACTTTGTATGGCTATTTTTCTAGGAGAAGGGAAGGGTCGTATTAGACCACACGGCTTGCAAGCGGTGTCTTCTCCTGTTATACTCTCGGGGATGAGAGAGAAGACAAGCTGTAACAGCCGTCTTCTAGGACTGAGTTGGGTTTAAAACACGTCAACCCAATCTGCCATGGCGCACGGAGTATGGGGTCTGCTTAATTTATGCGAGCCCCAACTCTGTGTTCTCCCGCCACTGATCATCTTCTGGGAAGAAGAGGAAGACCACCAATGCAAGAACCTGTCAGAACAGATTTCGACGGCGGCCTTCAGGCGACGATGGGGAAATCCTTTGTAGACGGAGTTTCCCTTAGATGTAACCATGAAAAAATGAAAAAAAATCCCTTGTAGACAGGATTTCCCTCATATGTAATCATGATTTTAATCTTTAATAAAGTCATCTTTCTTCTCTGCATATGATCGTTTTGCCATACGTTGCTGTGAAGTCTGAATATGTGTAGCTTCGACACGTTTGATTCTTTACGCCGACTCTGTAGAAAGAGTGCTAGGTCCTGTCCTCTTACGCATAGCGAATAGTCCATAGAACGCTGTTGAGCATTTTGAACATTTAGAACTGTCCTGTTGCTAGGACTGAGGAACCGCGTAGAGCTCTGAACTGTTGTTTTTACTTCTGATGAACAGAATTTTTGTTCAGACTTCGTCTTTAAGAATAATTTCTCAAAAATCTCTTGGAACAGGGTCGAGAAATGGCTGTCAAACTGAGTTGCCATCTTGATAGATGAGATATTCAGACTGGAGTCTGGATGAACCTCCATTTGACCCGAGAAGAGTAATTTCTCAATGTTTGAACTTTGTATGCTTCGGGTACTTGGGATATGTTGAGGTCAAAAAGGAGTATCTTCTGTGTGAACTCCTGTAATCGACCGACTTGCTGTTCGGATATGCGGAAAGTCAGAGATCCGTAGTGTAGATGAGCTGAGAATCCTGAGTTCGTAGTCTATTAAGCGTAGAAAGCCACCAAGCATGAGATTGTAGATTCGGAGCTGCTGAGCATGAAGTCGTAGGTTTGTAGCCTCTCGAGCGTAAAAAGCTACCGAGCACAAAGGCATCCGGGCATAAAACCATAGACTGATAGCTTGCGAGCGTAAAACCGTAGATCTGTTGCTGTCGAGCGTAGAAAGCTTCTTAGCGTAGAACTATAGATTTGTAGCCTGTGAAAAAGAAATCTTCCGAGCGTAAGGTTGCGGATCTGTTACCACCGAGCGTAAACTAAACGCCATCGAGCGCGAGATCATCGATTTGGTAACTGCTGAGCGTAAAGTCGTCGGTTTGTAGCCTCTCGAGCATAAAAGCTACTGAGCACAAAGGCATCTGGGCATAAAACCATAGACTGATAGCTTGCGAGCGTAAAACCGTAGATCTGTTGCTGTCGAGCGTAGAAAGCTCTTTAGCATAGGAACCGCTGACCTACTTTTGCACGAAAAACTCTTCGAATTTGCTGACTGTCCGTCCTTCGAGAGTAGTGGGCTGACGTAGTACCCAATCATAACCAAATATTTAATTTGTGAGATTTGGTTGGGGTTTCGAGGAGCCCATCTGAGGATTCGAGGAGTTGACCCGAACTCTATATATATCCCAAGCTTTTGAGAGAAAAAACTTTTTATCCGTCTTCTGCGAAAGAGAGCCTTCGATTGTTTGAGTTTTTCCCCCTCGTTCTTTTTTCGAGCACTCCGAGTTTTCAGAAATGGCGCCAAAATAAACCCCCTCCACCAAGGGAAAGAGCATAGGCTCTTCTTCTCGTTCCTCTGCCCCGGCGAGAGAGTCTTCGGTCGGGCAAGGTGAACTTCCTTCTGAACGAAGCATCCTGCCGATGAGTAGCGCACCCGGCCTTAGAGGTATAGCCATTGGGGAAAACAAAGAATGACGAAAAATCCTTCGCACACCTTGAACGTGACCGCGCTAGGTCATCTTCTGTGCTAATAGCCTCTTTGAGGAAGATGATGCACGGAGACGTTTTTCATCTTTTACGCCCATATTTCTAATGTGCCAGTGTAAAAACTCCATATTTTTCGCAGTTATGAGCGTAAAAGCTCTGACTGCCGAAAACTTGGTGTATACTATAAAATTTTAGTTCTACGCTTTGGATGGGACCTCCGGCTTAATAACTAGAATTTTGGCAGTTTGGCGTAAAGCACGGACAGTATACCGCCAATTACGCTTCAGGATGTGACTTCCGGCGTAAAATGACCAAATTTTGTACAGTCTTGGCGTAAAGCACAGACTGTCGTTTCTTGGTCTTTGTATTACAAGATTTGTAATGACGTATTTTCCTTGCAGTTTCGCAGTTAACTTGCATGAGTCTCCACTGGCTGAGGTGATGGGTTCTGCTGCCGAGATGCTGCACTCGAACTACCTGGAGGATCTGTCGTACGTGACATTTCCTATCTCCGGACCCCAGTATCCTGAAGGAAGGGGGATCTTGATATCGGCTCCGGGCGAGCGAATGCTGCTGAGCATGATCAACGGGGAGCCCCTAACGTACGTAGATGGGGAGCAGTACATCAAGCCGGCCTTTCTCTTTGGGGACATGATAGACAAACAGTCCCAGACGAAGCCCAAGATAGAACCCTGGGTTTTCCCCGCCGAGAGTGTGGTCTTGTATCTGCCCATGATGCCGAGGGATTATCCCATCTCGGCTTTCTTCCATGACACACATCCCAGGAGGATGTCGTGGACGCTGACTCCCGATCTTCACGGCAAGCCGGGGAAGATCTTTCACCTGAAAGGAGCTGACCAGGGGTCGTTTGTCAGCCGCCCTTCTGGCATCATGACATTGTTCAGGTGACTGTGCCCGGGCAGCGTCCCGAGTGAAGATAGTTTGGTGATCCAGCCGGTCCAATTGCCGACTTTCTGCAACGACTTCATGGTGCGAGGGGGGGTATACACCAAGGAGAACCCTCGGTGCAACGGGTGGATCACCCCAGCAAACCTCCGATGGACTTGCCTAGTTGACTGGGCTCTGAAGCATTTTCGGAGAGAGCTGGAGGTCATAGGACTGTATGCTGTCGTGAGCGCGACGAGTATTGGGTTGCCTCCCAACCCTAACTTGTTTATAGCATTGATGGAGCGATACATTTCGCTCACCGGGACCTTCGCCACTCCACTGGGGGAGTTGGGGTTGGCCCTCCACGAAATGGCAGCGATCTAGAGACTGCCGATGGGGGATACTCCATATGAAGAGTATGTTCCCACCAACCGGGAGTTGGAGGACTCGGACCCTCGGGTTGTAGAGGTGTATCAGGAGCTGATGTGCCACTATTTCGCGTGCACTTCTTTTTTTAATGAGCCTTCTGATTTGGCTCACACCACTAAGTGGATGTCCTACCTCTTCTTTCACCGGGCCAGGGCCGTCAAGTCGGAGAAAGTTTCGGGGGACAAGAATGAGCCCGTGAACTGTTTGGGCGTGCTCAGTGCCCAGGTCGTCGAGGATCTTATGGAGGAGGCTAAAGCTTTAGATCAGTTTCTCAATGACGGGGTAGGAAAGTACCCTGAAGGCACTAAGGCCTATAGTTACTTTAGGCGCTGCCGCAGGCCTTTGTCTGAGGAGGCCAAGCTGGCTGGCTTTCTCTCCCTATGGCTACGTCGAGTGGTGGTGCCCGGCATTGCGTCCGCGGACCGCATTCACCGGAACATCCTGTGGCCCGCCGTTCGTCTGGTATTCGGGGCAAGACTGGGCTTGCTCCCTGCCATGGTGTGCCGTATACAGCCTGGCCTGAGAGCCACGACTGACGGACTACTCGTCGATGAAGCTCGACGTGAGAGCTTTCTCCGGGTAGAGTTACCATACCTGTACTTGATGGGATGGTTAATCCTCCACAACCCCAGGGTGATGTCTCCCGGCCCTGGTAGTAGCGCGGGGGGTAGTTTCTTGCTGAACTACAAGGACTCCCTCTGGAATGTGAACACAGTCTTAGACTGTCGGCTGGCGCTGAGCCTCGGTCACTGCTGGAAGCTCCTCTGCACTGTCCCATCTGTACATCACAATCAGTCGGGGATTAGGCTTGATGATTTAGGTGGAGAAAAGACCAATCTTTCTCCGGAAGCTTTTAATTGGTTGGTCTGCATCAGACCCTCCCATCTGCTATACAGAAGCGAAGATCATTGCTTCTTCGAGCCTTACTTGCCCAGTCGATTCGCCAGGCAGTTTGGGTATGATCAGCTGCACGTGGGCAATGCCATCACCAGCTTCAGGTCCAGGGGCGGACTCATTGATGGAGCCAGGGGATGGCGGTATTTCATCATGGGCTGCACGGGAGCAATCTTTATCGTGCCGGTCGTCACCCTCTCCACGGAGTTGCGCATCCTCCATTCGTACGCTCAGTTCTACGTGGCGATCAACACCTTCCATCGCGATTTTGACATTCGTGGAAGCTTTAGGGTGCCTTCTCCCAAGCCTGAGGGAAGAATCAAAGTCCCCTCGGTTTTATCTGACGAGGGTGAGGAGTCCGCCACTCCGGATGAGCCTCTGGTGTCGGTGCCGAGGTGTGAAGTGCCTCCGCCTGCGGGGGCTTTGGCGGTATCTGGGAAGCGAAGGGCTCCTGCTTCGAAGCAGACTTCCCCTCGCAAGAGAAAGAAGAAGACGGTTGATCGCCCTCTCCGGATTCCTGGCATTGAGGCTCCTAGAGAGGAACCTGCTGCCTCTCCTGTTGGGGATGTCCCTTTGATTGGAGGTTCCCCGCCTCTCGGAGAGGGACCCGCAGTTTTGGCTGGCGGCGCCGCAGAACTCCTGCTTGAGGCTGCCGTTGTTGCCACTGCCTCCGGTAGTGGAATGAAATCGCCTGCGTGGCCGAGGCAAATGGGAGAATCTTTTCCTAGATCGGCAACGGATGAAACTCCTGCCGCGTCCGTGAGCATGACCAGCGAGGTTCCAGCTGACGAACCCCGACCGCGTCTTGGTGAAGGCTTGGCAGAGCTCCTGGCGATATTGGTTGGCCCACCTCCTTCTCCAGGTATGACAGTTCGTATTGCGTCATTAAGGCGTGATATAGCTACATCGGCTGCAGACGCGGCATATATACCGTTGGCTACAGGTAAAGGTCATCTTTATGTCTCCTCTTAGAAGGAATACTATCATATTGATATCAACTTTCTTGTCCTCTTCTCAGGGGATGGCGTCCACGGGAAGTATGGCGCTGAAGCGTCTTCTGGCTCTGCTCAGGCTCCTGACGATGATACGGAGGCGTTCGACTTCGAGGAGGAAATACCTTCGGGGGCCAGCTCGCCCGGAGTAGTTTCGTCATCTCCAGAGGAGGACGAACCCGTTATCGTGACCTCGCCTCTTGCGAGTATGTCGATGACTTCGACCGTGGTTGTCGCACCTTCTTCGATCGTACCACCTGTCGAGGCGGCGGCCGTGGCCACCTCGTCTGCAATCATTCCTGGAGGGAAACTCGCCAATATCGCGGCCACTCCTGGCGTCCAACCAGATCTGGTTGCGCTGACCGAGCTGTATACCAGCCTCTTTTACACCAGTTTGAACACGTTGATATCAATGGTGTTGGCGAAGAACCTGAATTTTGATCGTCTGAAGAAGGCTTCCCAGTTTTCGATTGGGGCGGTCAGAGAGTTTGGCGATTCTGGGGTAGCTGACGCCCTGGAGGCGATGGTTAATGGGTTGGAGCAACCTATTAACGAATATTTGCAGCTGACTCAGGGCAGTTTTGAAGCTGAGGTCCAGGCCAGATACGACTCCATGACTGCACGACTTACCAAACAGCTGGAGAGCCTAGATAACTCCATCAAAGCACATAAGCTGGAGATGGATAAAAGAAAAGCTGTCGTGGAGGAGGCTCTTGTTCTTCAGGCGAAGTGCCAATCCGAGCATGAAGGGAATGCAGCGAGGGCTCGCAAGTTGAAGGAGAAACTCGCTCAGGCAGAGGAGTGGGCTTCTCAGTCATTGGCAGGTCTAGACGTAGCGACTAGTCGACTGAGCACAGCACGACGGGACCTGGAGCGTGCAGAAGCTGCCCGAGCTGGCTCTCTTCTGGCAAGGGCCGAACTGTCCTTTACGAACAATCCCGAGGCACGGCTGGAACAGGCCCGCGCTGATGCCTTGGTTTCCAGGGACGAGAGGGTGGCTGCACTGGCGAAGCTGATTCGCGATCTGACCGCTCCCCCACAATGATGTGCCCTTTCTTCTTTTTGCTTCCCCAATGTAATTTTGCTCTTTTCGGGAATAAATAAAGCGAATCTTTTCTGACTTGCTCTGTATTCGTTGAGGTAGGCTTTCCCTGAACGGGTTGCAGCAAATACCTCGTCTTCGTCTGATGGCGAAGGAGTTGCGACCATATGGCATGGTTTGTATTTGGAGCTTTTTCTAGACGTAGCTTTAGTAACTTTAGTCTCCTCCTCGAGCTCTGACACCAAATCTGGATGAACCCACATAATCTCGCCCTGCCGGGTGGTTAGGGGTACCAGGTCATGATTTTGACCCCTAGCTGGAGGGAGATTGACGATGTTCATCATGGTCCGGGAAATGGGCGTGATGCCGTCCGAGACCTTTAGGGAAGGCAGATCGCCAAACCGCAGAGAGATCATGTTGGCCGTGACCGTCTTCTCGGTGTTGTGCAGAGTGATGGCCTTAGCATCGATTAACCCCTGGATCTTCCTTTTCAGTATGTAACACGCCTTCGTTGGGTGGTGTACATATCTGTGGAAGATACAGTATTTGGGGTCGTCAGTACTACCGACTTCTTGGGGCCGCCTTAGCTCCGAAAGGGTGATCTTGCCACTCTTGACGAGACACTCGAATATACTTGGGATATCATCGTCGTCAAAAGAGTAGACTTCGACGGGCCTGGAAGTTCCGGGTCTCGTCTGCGTGGTTGCCGCAGTCTTTTGTCTGGACGTATTGACCGCCAGAGCTTCTTTTCCCTTGGAGGTGCGAGGATGGTCGCTGTTGGGAGATGACTTCTTGCCTCTATCAGAGGCGGAGATCATAATGCCATTGTCGCGCACCTTGCGACTGTTGTCTTCGGCGGCCACTGCTGAGATGATGAACGAGGGCCAATCATGGAACTGATATGGTCCTGTAAATACCGAGACTACGGGAAGGAGGTTCTTCCCATAAATATCTACTAACGCAGAGTCTGGAACTCCTGGAGGCATCTGTAAGGTGGCCTGACGAAAACGTTCGACGAAGGTGTGAACGTCCTCCTTTTCCCTCTGCTTGACTTCGATGAGAGAGGACATAGACATGTCCATTCCACCCTCGTAGAATCGCGTAAAGAATAAAGCTTTGAAGTCCTCGAAGGAAGTAATGCAGTTGTCCGCCAAGCTACGGTACCACTGATAGGCTACTCCTGAGAGGCAGCCTTTGAACACCCGAGTGAGGAGGGCGTCGTTCCCTTGTAGCAACACCGTCATCATACTGAAATAGTTCATGTACTGACTTGGTGATGTTTTTCCCTCGAACAGAGCCATAGTTTGAGGTTTGTACCTCGGAGGGAAAGGGACTTCTTCCCAGATAGCTGGGTAAGGCTGGTTAATTCTCAGTTTCTTGAGCTGATCTTTGTGCTTCAAGGCGTCGAACTGGGCTTTCAACTTCCGTACTGCCTGCATCGGATTTTCAGTTGGAAGCGGGACTACGGTGTAGCGCGGAGTTGGTTGCATCGTGACTCCAACGGGAGGTAATATATTCTCCGAGTGAGGAAGCGGAGGAACTACTGACTCTTGATCTAGAGCAGGCTCTTGGCTCTGGTTGGATGGTGGTAAGTCCACCCCCATACGTATCTGAGTTGGCGGGACCGACGCTTGAACCATGGCAACTGCGTGTTGAGTTAGCATTATTTGGTGCATATTCTCCATCATGGATTGTATTTGTTTCAGAGATGTCTCCAGCACGGTGATGCATTGTTCCGAGTTTCCTGACGGCGAAGCTTCCTCGTGTTCATCTTCAACGGCGTAAACTCCCATTTCCCTGGGTGTCATTGAAGGATTAGTATAGGTCACTGCAGAAGTTGACTCTATACTCTCAGCGTCTGATCTGGGAGATTGGCGACCCCCAGCGTCGGAATCAGATGAGTACGAAGCTGGTTGCTGTGACCTTGCACGGGTGTTTTGGAATACCCCAGCTTCAGTGTTCCTGAGGAAGTCTTCGAATCTCCTTCGGCTCGGAGGCCTAGAGGGATGACGTCTTGAGCTCGACTCTCCTCTAGGTATGTGTGAAGCCATGTTCACGAATGCATGCGCGGGCTCTTCTTCCTGGAAAGACTGAGAGTAGCTCAATCGGTCGAAAACCGATCATTTTGCTTTAGAACAGCAGCAGTCAATCACAATTTTATGACTATTACAACATTGCTCACTAGGGGGCATAATAGACATGTTGGAAGGTCCCCTCTCCTTACGCTTCTGGATTAGATATTCGCGCAAGTCAGAAGGAGTAGAGGAAGAAGACGACGGCTTGTTCCTTCTGTTCCCATCAGTGGGCATGCGGAGGTTGGGCACCATGGTTTTTCCTACGCCACCTGTGTACAATAGGTTGGCCATCTGGGTGGCAGATAATCCCTAGAGAGGGTGCCTTCCCGCAACCTGAGCTTGCTTTACGTCGTGGGACTCCGCCTGGCATAATTTGGAGATTTGCTCAGACTGGCGTAAAGTTGAAGAGGTCCTCAGTCGGCCGTCGGCTTCCCGCGTAATCCGGAGGGTAGGCAGATTGCTTCTTTACTGGCATAACTGCCGAGAAGTTGAGTACTCTACCGCTTGCTTCCCCTTGCGGAAATCACAGCGCTCATCTGGTTCCCGTAGAGGTCAGATGTTGTCCTGCGCATGGAGAGTAATTTGTACTTCCGATTTGGCGCTGAGGCATCATCAAAAGTTTGGTCTGTACCATGCGTAGTGGGAGACTGGTTTCTACGCGTATAGCACAGTGGATACTTCTGGGTTAGCGCTGAGGCTTTGCCCGAAGTTTCGTCTGTATCGCGCGTAGCGGGAGACTGGTTCCTACGCGTAGAGCGCAGTGGATACTTCTGGGTCAGCGCTGAGGCTTTGCCCGAAGTTTCGTCTGTACTGCGCGTAGCGGGAGACTGAATTTTACGTGCAGGGCACGGAGGGATCAATGCTACAACCTCATTGGTTGGAGAGGTCGGAGAGATCGGAGAGTCCACAGGAATGGTAGAGGATGTCTTGGGCATCCAGACCTTGCGCAACTTCCTGTTGTCTTGGACGGAGAGAGGGTGAGAGCTACCCCCGGTTCGAAGCATGTCTTCGTAGGCAGACTGGTCGAATTGGACGATCAGTGTCTTCTTCACGGTTCCTATAGATACCGCATCGTGTTGAGCAATTACTTCCTTATCAGAAGAGAAAGATGTCCCCAGCAGAGTCGCCATCTTGTTTGTGGTATTAAACGAAAGAATAAAAATGTATTCAGGATGGGGTTTATACGAAATCCGCCTTCTTTGGTTTACAAACAAACTTGTACAATTTGATCTTATGCGAGGATATGGGAGTACAATTTATTTAATCTGGGTAAATATTGCTATAGGTGTCTGATCTGCAGTCGATCACTTTAGCCCTTGGACCACACGATGTTGAAGAAGTGCCGTAGAAGACAGAAAGCAGCTTCGAGGGTTGCAAAAGAGGGTGGATGCACGATGCCAAAGTCGTCGATCCCTGCTCTCTGCCTGAGCCCCGGATTCTCTCTCTCTCTCTCTCTCTCTCTCTTGACCTCTGGTTCGATCTTTCTCCCTGGATCTGATATTGGTTTCTTGACCAATTTTCTGATCTTCCAATTTTGTCGACCTTGTTCCTCATTGATAGAGGTCTCTATTTATAGAGTTTTAATGACAGTGACCACTCCGTCGGTGTAGAAACCGAGGAATGGAAAGTACAGCACCCTTTTACACAACGGTTAAAGTAACCAATGCCTGCGTATAGATGATCCTTTGAATGAGCGTGTGACGCGGGTCCAATTAAGGGACAAAACGCGTATAATCGCTACGAAGATCATGGCGTAGAAGCCACGTAGATAGGTATCCATTGTGTAGAAGAGGTAGGCATAGAAGCCAAATGTCTGTCACTATGGCATAGAAGCCAAATAGTTATCAAACCGGTATAGAAGCCGAATAGGCGTAGAAGCCGAGTGGTCATAGAGGCCGAGCAGGCGTAGAAGCCGAATGGGCGTTGAAGCCGAGCAGGCGTAGAAGCCGAGTAGGCGTAGAAGCCGAGTGGTCATAGAGGCCGAGCAGGCGTAGAAGCCGAGTGGTCATAGAGGCCGAGCAGGCGTAGAAGCCGAGTGGTCATAAAGGCCGAGCAGGCATAGAAGTCGAGTGGTCATAGAGACCGGACAGGCGTAGAAGCCGAATGGTCGTAGAGACCGAGCAGGCGTAGGAGCTGGATGGGCGTAGAAGCCGCTGCGTACCGTGCCAGAGTGCTGATGGGGACGTCTTAGCCGGAATTACAATTTTTGAAGATATAATCAAATCTCTTACATTAAATGCCGAGATTTGTCACCATCCTGTGCATTAAATATGGAGGCGTATCTTTGAAGGTCTGTGACTCCTTCTGCGCATCAGTCGCAGAGAAGTGCCTTGAGAAACTGTCACCGCTCTGTGCATTTAGACGTAGAGACGTGCCTCGACCCCGTACGGAGTGGAGCTTTTGATGTGGCAGGCGATTTGTCTACTGCAGAACGTAAACAGCTCGTGTCTGCCTGTGTAAAATAAGGCAGCATATCCCTTCGTGCTTGTAAAAGCAGTTTACGTAAAGGGGATGGCGGTATTTGATAGCCTGGGTCGCAGTGCTGTACCATCATTATAGCCGTCGTCTGGGTAGTCGAGCCGTATCCCTTTGTCAGAAGTCCAGACGTCAGGTTCATTGCAGGATCTTCATTGCAGGGTCTGACAGGTTCACTTCGGAGAATACGAAGCGTCTCTTGTACACCTCAATGCTGCGTCTGAAAGAGGATGAGTTTACGCCCTTGAGGCGATAAAGCACCCTGTTTACGCTGAAGCGGCTTGGACGTACTGCCTTACGCGGATGGTCCTTTGAGCTTTCATATTTTATGCTGCATTTTAGCGGAAAGAGCTCTGTTGCACGCTTGATGGCTCTGAAGGCCTCTGCTTACGCTGCTCTGCACCAATATATCGCGTATAGTCATCCGGCGTATTTTTCATGCTTCTACAGTCCTCATGACCAAACCAGGGGCGTTCAGTTCCTGTTTGGCTACCTGGGCTATACTACTGTCTCCATACGACATGGTATTTGTTCCACAGAAAGCCGTCAAAGGTCAAGCACTGACCGACTTTCTGGGAGCCCATATGGTGCCAGAAACCTCGAAACTCTACGACTAGATTCCAAACAAAGTGACAGACTCAAACATGACTTCATACGAAGCTATTTGGTGAATGTTCTTCGACGGAGCTTCGAGAACTAGGCCCAAATGAAACATCGTCGTAGGAGTTGGGATAGTGTTGATCTCTCCATATGATCTGGTTATTAACAGCGCTTACTCCCTCACTTAGCCATGATCCAACAATGTGACAGAGTACAACGCTCTCATCATTGGACTTTAACTCTCCAAACAAGTAGGAGTTGACCACCTGGAAGCCTATGACGATTCCAAATTAATAATCAGCTAAGTCCGGGTTGAGTTCGTAGTCCGGCATGAAGACCTGATTCCTTACCACCAAGCTGTGCTTGGCATCATCTCGACCTTCGAGGGATTCTTCATTGAGCACGTTCCTCGGCTGCAAAACATCGAGGCAGACGTCCTAGCTGGACTCACAACCTCTCTAGTTGTTCCAGTCAATGCCCATGAACAGATCGTTATGGTCGGTCAGGAGCTGGTCTTCCCAAAGAACAATCATTCTCTGTAACGGAGCCACTCAGTAGAGACGAGAACTGACTCACAAGACTAGAGACTTTCCTTCATCGACTACGCAGTCTATGGAATTCTCTTCGAGAATCCGAAGGAAGCCACTTCCATCAAAAGACGTTCCCTATGGTTCTACCACAATACGGCTACTAAGATGCTGTATCGCCGCTCATATGACGGTCTTCTGTTACGATGCCTATCGATTGCAGAAGCCAAACAGATACTTCGGGAAGCCCATAATGGTGTCTTAGGTGCCCACCAACCCGGTCCAAAGCTGCAGGACCGTCTCCGGTGTTTCGGCTACTATTGGCCCACAATGGTAGCGGATGCCGTCGACTATGCAAGGAAGTGCCAAGCGTGCCAAATTTATGCAGACTTTATCAGCCAACCCTCGGAGTTACTACACCTGACTGTTGCATCTTGGCCGTTCGAAACCTGGGGTATGTATATCATTGGGCCGATTAGTCCACCTTCATCCAAGGGACATAGGTTTATCCTCGCCATCACCGACTGCTTCTCCAAGTGGGCGGAAGCCGTACCACTCACGAAAGTCAAGACGTCCAATGTGATCAGCTTTGCCAAGCATCATGTTATATACCGCTTCGTCTTGCCACGAAGGATCATCCATGACAATGGTCCATAGTTTGCAAGCCATGCTTTCTACCGATTCTGTGATAAAAACATGATTCAGAATGTAGCGTCGACTCCCTACTACCCAGTAACGAATGGTCTGGCAGAAGCCTGCAACAAGACCATTATAAAACTTCTCAAAAAGTTTGTGTCTTCCAATAAACGCGACTAGAACGAGAATCTGGGTAAATATCTCTGGGCCTACCGTACAACGGTCCGAACAGCTACTAGCAATACGCCTTTCTCTTTGGTGTACGAAAGCGAAGCGGTCCTCCCACTCAAAATCCAAATTCTTTCACTCCGAGTGGCTCTCTCTAACCAACTAACCATCGACGACAACCATCGTCGACGACTACAAGAGTTAGAAGCACTCGACGAGAAACGTCTCTTAGCTCAACAGTAAATTGAGTTATACCAAGCACGTCTCTCTGGAGCATTCAATAAACGAGTGAAGAAGAGGACCTACTAAGTGGGTGATCTCGTCTTGAACGTAATGAGGCCGATGGTTATGACCCCTAAGACGGTCGGCAAATTCTAATCCAAATGGGAAGGCCCATTTATCGTAGAATCGGTATTCTCCAACGGCACCTACCGACTCACAAAATTCAACGACGACTTGCTCATGATGCCTAGCAATGTCAAGTTCTTGAAAAAGTACTACGTCTAAACTTGACTTATACTCCCCTCATTACCAGCCGGGCAATTAAGATGTACATATCTACCCTCTTGGTTCTTCATCCCTTGCGATTGCCTATGTATAATATTTCCCCTTCTTTATTAAGCCATTATCTGTATTCAGGAGTCCTGGATATGCAACAGTTGATGGATCCTCAAAGTCTTTCCAGTGGAGCAGTCCTCAGGTCCACTTGCGCACTCTAGCAGTGACCACTGAAACCAATTCTAGTATACGCTAGCAATGTTCACATTTACCTCTGAGCTATCATCCTAACAATCTCCTTAGCGGAGCAATCCTCTGGTCTATCTTCATTTTCGGATAGACCACACCTAGCAAATCACTCCTCAGTGAGTTTATCAGATATTGGTTCATGCCCATATTATCTCTGAACTACTGTCCTAATATTTTTTTCGACTGAGTTGGCCACGTCTATATTACCTCTGAGTAAACCTTTCGGGTCTTGGCTATCGATCATCACGTCCATATTAACTCTGATATCGGTTGTCATCCCCACTTATCGTCTGTACTCACCAAGGTACACTAGCGGTATTAAGTCCACAAAAACTGTCACGTCCATATCACCTCTGGCAGATCTTGTCTCAAACCTATTACGTGCACTAAAATACGCAAAAAGTAATGGATCTCCAAAATCTATCACGTCCACATTACCTATGATAGGAATTATTTTTGAACTTATTACTTATACCATAATGTGCAAAAAGTAATAAGTCCACCAAAGACCCCTCCAGTGAGATTTTCTTAATGGAAGCAAACATCCATGTCCATACTACCTCTAGCGCGCTTTCTTCTTCTTCCACAAAAATATCAGGATCGTACCTAACCTCTCGGTATGGCTATCGATCAGCTCACGTCTACGTCACCTCTGAGCTATTGTCCTCACATCCTCCCTTGAAAGTTTTTCATGTCCAAGTGGCCTATGAGCAAACCTCTCTCTACGACTATCACCAGTCGTCATCTCAACTTATTACCTGCTCTTAAATTTAAGTACGCCAACGGTGTTAAGTCCACCAAACTTTCTACTTCCATATCACCTCTGGTAAGGCTCATTTCAAACTTATTACTTTCACTCTCGTGCGTAAGAAATAATAAGTCCTCCAAAGATCCTCCAGTGGGATATCCTCAACAAACTACGGTATCGTACTACGTCCATATTGCCTACGGTATGATATTCAAAAAAAAATCACAATATAAAATATGACAAACACAGGAAGAAGTTCCGGAAAAGGAGAAACTTTTATTCAAGATCACGAGTACATATGATGAAAATCCGTTACATTTCAAGGATTTTCATTAATATTCAAAGTCTTGAGTACATATGATAAAAATTCTTTTTAAGGGTTTCCATGAGTCCTCGCCGACAAAATCCTCTGCCATTAAAGGTGCCCCCGTGTTGTTTCTGCCACAGATACAAGCAGGCCCAAACAACAGAGCTCAATGCTTTCTGGCTCACCACTCCACAATGCAAACTACAGTATATAGAAAAGAATCCATACTGATGGATAACAAGGGGGAGAAGGAGCAGACGCTCTACTACCAGGCAGGAAGATCGACGACAGAGATGACAATTAATCCAAATCCTGTCATTGCTTCCATAAGCCCCCAGCCGGTAGCAAGCCGCATAGAGGGAAGAAAAGTAGCTAGCACGCTGCATGAACAAGGACGACTCAGCGTGTGACGCAGGATATTCATCCTCGTCTCCTGGATCAATCCTTGCCGAACTGTCCTCGTCTCCGGGATCAGTACTGGCGAACTGTACTCGTCTCCTGGATTAGTTCTTGACGAGGAACCGCTGCATAAAGGTGATATTCTCTTCGAATGACGGGTGTTATGATATCATTCTATGCTCCATCATAAGCATCACGAGCGAGGACAAAACCTGCAAAAAGAAGACATGCATCAGTCTCAGCAAAAATCACATAAAGACACCACTGCCGTATATTGTACTAGGCCACAGCGATGCACGACCTAGTCTGCACGATGAGCAATAGGAGATCTCATCCATGCGGTCAAACCAGAGATAAGCTCCGCGCGCATGAAGCAGATGATCCCTCATCCATGCGACCACGTCAAAGTTCGACACGCATGTTACAAAGGAGCGCTCGTCCAAATGACAGAGCTCTTTGAAGTGGCCAGCACATATCCAAGACGAGTCTCCAACCATGCGAAGAACCATATAAGCAATGACTCAGGGTTTTCATTTGTTGTCGTCCCCGGAGGGAACCTGTCACTACCACATTTTCTAGGACATAATATTTTAGTAATTTCATAATTAATTAAATATTGTGCTTGATAAATAAATATTTGTTATATTATTTAATTGTTGTTAGATGTTAGTTATTTGTTTTGGACTTGTGTTAGTGGACCTAACTAGTTTAGTTAGACTCATGGACCAACATGTATTAATTATTAGAATTGAGCCCATTTAGAAGGCCCAATGTTAGAAGGAGGATTAATTTAATTAAACCATTAGACTAGAAGCTTTCCTCTTTAATTATTTTTTCATGAGATGCCCCTAGAGGTATTTGAGATTTTATATAGTATCTTGAGGGAGGGGGCAAGTGAGGCCTATTTAAAGAGGGAATGAAAAGTTTCTCTCTCCTATTTTTATTTCAAATCTAGATCTAGAATTTACCTCAACCCAATTTTTATCATCTCTACCTCAATTCAATCCCAATTTCTTTCCAAATCACCATTGGAGACTAGTGGAGAAAAGATCTAAAAGGAGGAAGTAAGGATCTACAAAGAGGAGCAATGATCTACAAGTTGGAGGCCAATTTTATCATATTTGGAGGTTGCATTAGGAATCCATCTCCCAATAGGTATAATTCAATTTTTTCTCTTAAATTAGGTTCTAAATATGAGATTTAACCATGAAAAATTAACCCATATGCATAGGCTACCCATATGATTTGGTTTTGTGTCCATAAGAGGCCTATTGAGAAAGTTATGGTACTTTTTGTGTCAATTTTAGAAAAATTCCGAGATTGACATTTGTTGTGTGTGTCAATTGGTCCTATAGATCAATTTGGCATGTGCTTGTGCATTTGGGACTAGTGTCGTGTCCACAATTGGGTACGTGTAGGTCGTATCCCAACAATTTGGTGATACATGTTGATTTGAGGGTTTTTCCTCCGACACGGGACTTTGTGTATTTCATATTTTGACATGGTAATATAGATTTGTGTTTGACTCTTCGTATTGTTCATAAATAATATATATGACTTGTTCGTGTCCTTTGGGGTATGTATGGTTGTGTGGTGGACTTGTGTCACAAGCGTATCATAGATCTAGTGTGATACGGGTGCGATGTACTCCACGTGTTGTTGTATTGTATTTCTATATTTAATGTGCATTATTCATAATTAATAGTATATTAACTATCATAGTATGTATGTACATATATATTAGGTTGTAAATATCCTTGTGTTGTTCTTATGATATGTATATATATATATATATATATATATATATATATATATATATATATATATATATATATATATATATGAGTTATTGATATACTATCTACATATATATGTATGTTGTTGATGTTATAATGGAGAGTGTATGTATGCATATAGATGTATATGTATTCTAGTATATAGATATATGCATAGTGTATCTACTTATATATATATATATATATATATATATATATATATATATATATATATATATATATATATATATGTGTGTGTGTGTGTGTGTGTGTGTGTGTGTGTGTGATACTTATATGTGAGGTGTGTACATGGGTATGGATGGTTTGATGTTTATATACATAGAGATGGTTATATATATAGGTATGTAGGTATGTTATTTGACTATGTAACATCTCTAGGAAGGCACGAGGTAGCAACTCCGCCAGTCTTGCTCAAGACAATAAGTTTTTCAGTATTTCAGTTAATAGTTGTCTAGTTAGTAATAGTTATTGACATTTGCCTAGTTATTTAATTATCAAGTTTGTATGCTTAGTTAGCTAGTTGTCTATTGTTATGTGTATTTCTAAAGTTATCTATATAGATACGTGTACTTGTGCATACATATTACTAGTTAGTTGGTAGTTGGTAGTTATATTTCTATTAGAACATACTAGTAGTTATTTTGGATTGATACATACATACATACATACATACATACATACATACATACATACATACATACATACATACATAGCTAGGAGAGTAGTCAGATATATACTAGATATCGCAATTACCTTGAGATACCAAGGTATTGAGGATATACAAGGTATTGAGTTTGGGTATCAAGTTAGAGGTCTAGTGTTGTGATACCAAGTTGGTTCGAAACCAAGGTGTCATTTTAGCAATGGTAATTAGGATTTAATATTTAATATTGCTTGATATGTGCATATGTGACTATTTTATGTTGTGGTTGCGTATCTTGTGATACGGTATCCTAGTATCCAAAGATTAGCTTGTATGACCTAGTTTCATAATGTTTGAACCCAATATCTTTGAGATAGACTCATGCAACCTAGAAATAGGTAGTTTGACATAATTGACCATAGTTGACCATAATTTGACTTATTGTTGACCTATTTTGACTTTTTGACTTAAAAATGGCTTGTTGACCTAGAAGTTGACTAGTTTAACTTATTCTTTTCGAAACCTTGTATTGATGTTATATTCTATATCTAGGTCTTTGAGGCACCGTATTAGACATCTGTGAGACTATTCATTGGACTTCAGTCGAGTACATTCTCTGATAGTTTCTCATTTATAATATCCTCTATGTTCATTGTATTTAGTGTAGATATCCATGTTTCTTGATACGGTGGTTACACGGATTGGTATATCCGGATCTCGTCATGAGATATTATTCTTTGTATATGGTGTATCTTGTGCAAGTCTTATTTCATTGATTATCTTGTGCATGTACGGACACTGATTCTCGGGGAGATTTGCTACCTTTCTAGAGAATCCCGTGCCATAGCATACCATGCTTGGATCTATTATACCAGTCGGGGGTGGGGAGTATTATATTATAGATATGTGATCATACCTTCCTGTGCAAGTATTTTTTTCTTGTGAGTGTTGGTCATACACCGTACGTATGACTAACCAAGCCATTATTCCTGTGCAAGTTCCCAAGCCGATCCTATGTTAAAGCTAGTACTCACTCACTTAGTCATTAGCATTCTTGTTCATTGACATATTGTTTATTCTTGTATTTATTTCCAATATTTTCTTATTGTATATCTCTTGTATCTGTTGTGCATCTTGTATATTCACATCTATTTACTGTTACATAGTTTTTATCATTTATCAGAACTGCTGTTAGAGATGTACTCTGCTCCTTTCCTGACTGGATATATTTTTCCAGATGACACCGAGGAGTGGTACCCTATACATTATGGACCTCAGGATGTTGTGGGTTTAGAGTTAGAGACCCTGGTTCAGGAGGGACTTATCCCAACTGAGACAGATGACCCGAGTTTAGTTGCTTCTTAGTATTCTTTGTACTGGATTTATCTCCAGCTTATTTGTTAGTATTTTTTTTAGACTCATTGATGTATTATTTTAGACTTATGAGTTGTATATGACTATTCTATTATTTTATCTGAATCGTGCTCATTTCTATCTTAGATCTGTGATTGAGTATATTGATATTGTTGGTGGCTCATTATATTGTTAGATAGATTATCCAAACAATGTTCTACCTCCGATTCTGCGTGTAGGCTGGATGTTGTTCCCGACTTGTACCCTTACACCGGGTGCGGGTCGTGACACGTTTTTAGTGGTGGCCCATGCAGGTCAGGCTTCGCAAGTTATGCGAAATCATGGTAGTGCGACGACTTAGTTGATACTTGATCACTTCTCCTTTGATATTGATACTTGATCTCTTAATCTGTCCTTTCCTTGAGTGTCTTACATCATGTGCCATATTGATTCTTTCTTTTGCTTTATCTCAGAATGAGGCCTAAGACTAGATCGCATCAGGGGAGAGCAGCTTCTGAGAGGTCTGCGACGTCCCGAGGGCCTGCACCAGTCACTTCTTCGGTGATTGGAGTGTCAGCTGCTTTCGGAGGTCCACCACCTACTCAGAGGACTGTGCCAGCTGTATCTGAGGGATTTTACCTCCACCTACCATGCCAGCAGAGGTGACACAGATGTTTATACTATTTTGTGAGATGCTCGAGGCATAGAGGGCTCAGTCAGAGGCACATCAGAGGCAGATCAACGTTTTACGACAGGGCATCGAGAGTTCTCATCAGCTTGCTTGTGCCGTAGTAGAGAGAGGAGTTTCGGTCCAGCAGCAGGTTGCTCAGCTTCGGCCAGGCAACATTCAGGACTTCAAGAAGCTGGAGCCTAGGGTCTTCAAGGGGATGGAGGACATTGTCTATGCTGATGATTGGCTCGAGGACATTGAGCGTCTTATGAGGGTGTCCCGTCTTTCCGAGGATCTGAAGGTTGAGGCGGTAGGACTTCAACTGTTCGACGTCGCTCACACTTGGTTCAGGAATGAGCCAATTCTTGTTGACGCAGGACAGTCTTGGGAGATATTCAAGGACCTTTTCAAGAAGAAGTTTTTTCGCTCAGGCAGACAGGCTAGACTTGGGGAGACAGTTTGAGAGTCTCATTCAGGGGAGCATGTCTGTGGAGGAGTACGCTGCGGAGTTCGGCAGGTTGAGCCAATTTGCAGAATATTTGGTGAGAGAGCCGGAGGTTCGGGCTATTCGTTTCCGTGAGGGTCTAAACTGGAAAGTGAAGATCCTCAATCCGTCTTTTTATGAGACATACTCGGAGATACTTGCGGAGGCACGCAAGGTTGAGCGAGAGTTGGGTTTGAAGCCCAAGAGAGATCGAGATTCTTTTTTGGGGACAAACAACAGTACAATATCTGCCAAACGTCCTTATTTTCATTCCAGACTTTTTTAGCAGCCACAACATCACCATACTCCAGCTAGGGCGCCTTTTCACCAGGCGCCACAGCGGCAGAGGCAGTCACAATAATCTTCCTGCTATTTCTGCAAGAAGTTCGGCCATATCTGGAAAGTTTGCAGGAAAAGGTTGTGAGTTTGTTTGTATTGTGGTACTGAAGGAAATCAGATGAGAGAGTGTCCTCGTCGTGCAGTTCAGGAAGCAGCTTCAGCTCCGAGGACATAGACGAGACCACCTGTAGTAGAAACGAGGGGACCGCTTCTGACACAGCAGCAACGTTACGTCCAGCATCAGCAACCGGGAGGTGTACGTTAGGGACGAGCGTTTGCTATGACCGTCGAGGAGGACGAACCCACCGGAGATGTCATCGCAGGTTCTATTCTTCTTGATTCTATTTCAGTTTTAGCTTTGTTTGATAGTGGTGCTTCCCATAGTTTTGTATCTGTTTTTTTTTGCTCTGAAGCATGGTTTGGTAGCTGAGTCTTTGCTTAGGACTTGAAGATCATGACTGGGGGAGACATTATCCTGGTTAATGATATTTGCAAGGATCAGAGAGTTACTCTGGGAGGCCGAGAGTTGAGTACGTGTCTACTTGTAATTCCACTTTCTAGCTATGACATTGTACTCGGGATGGATTGGTTGAGTAGGCACCGTGCTAGCATAGATTGTAGAGGAGGTAGAGTTTTGTTTGGTCCGCCCGGAGAGCCAGAGTTCGAGTTTTCTAGAGGAGCTGCAGAGTAGGGAGAAGGCATTATTTGTGGATCTATGGTATAAGGCAAGGAGTTATCGCATCCGTTGATAGCAGAGTTCTTGGATGTGTTTCCTAAGGAATTGCCAGGGTTGCCGCCAGATCGAGATGTTAAATTCTCTATAGACTTGGTGCCAGGTGCAGAACCAATTTCACAACATGTCTATAGAGTAAACAACAGCGAGCTGGTCGAGCTGAAGAAGCAGGTGGACGAATTGCAGGATAAGGGGTTTATCAGATCGAGTTCTTCACCGTGGGGAGCCCCGGTATTATTGGTACCAAAGAAGGATGGATCGGTGTGCATGTGCATTAATTACAGGGATTTGAATAATCTTACTATCAAGAATAAGTACCCTTTGCCACGGATTGATGATCTATTCGATAAGTTGAGTGGTGCCAAGGTATTTTCTAAGATAGATTTGAGATCAGGTTACCACCAGGTGAAGGTGAAGCCGGTGGACATACCGAAGACTGCTTTTAGAACTCGGTATGGTCAGTACGAGTTTATGGTGATGCCGTTTGGGTTGACTAATGCACCAGCGGTATTTATGAACTTGATGGACAATATGTTCCATCAGTACCTTGACAAGTTCGTGGTGGTGTTCATCGACGACATACTCGTATACTCGAAGACACCAGAGGAGCACGAGGACCATTTGCGGATTGTGTTGGATGTGCTGAGGAAGGAGAAGCTATATGCGAAGTTGTCCAAGTGTGAGTTTTTCTTGGACAAGGTAGAGTTCTTGGGGTATATTGTGACTGGTGATGGTATTTCAGTAGATCCGAAGAAGATCGTAGCAGTAGAATCTTGGAAGACCCCGAGTTCGGTAGCAGAGATCAGGAGTTTCTTGGGATTGACAGGCTACTACAGGAAGTTTGTACAAAAATTTTTGAGGATTGCCGAGCCGATGACCAGACTCGCCAGGAAGGAGGTATGGTTTATTTGGATGGAGGATTGCCAGGTTGCTTTTGAGGAATTGAAGAAAAGGTTGACGTATGCTCCTATTTTGATGTTGCCATCAGGGTCTGGAGGTTTCACTATTTATAGTGATGCATCGGGGAAAGGTTTGGGTTGTATTCTTCAGCAGAATGGGAAAGCGATTGCTTATGCATCCAGGCAATTGCGTGCTCATGAAAAGAACTATTCTGCCCATGATTTGGAGTTGGCAGCAGTCATCTTCGCCCTGAAGTTGTGGAAACATTATTTGTACTGAGAGCGTGTGGAGATCTTCACAGACCACAAAAGCTTGAAGTATATTTTCACGTAGAAGGAGTTGAACATGAGGCAGCGTCGGTGGTTGGAACTGATGAAGGATTTTGATATATCTTTGCAGTATCATCCTGGAAAAGCTAATGTAGTTGCCGATGCTTTGAGTAGGTATCCGGTTGCTATGTTCTTGACACAGGATCAATATTTGTTGGAGGACTTGGAGAGCTTGGGCATTGAGGTGATAGTTCCTGGCTTGGCTATAAAGATGTGGGGATTGCTGATACATTCAGATTTGATGGGCAGGATCAAGGCAACACAGTATGAGGATATATCTCTGAGGAGCATCAGAGCTCAGGTGAGAGCAGGATTGGATGATGATTTCACCATTGCTGAGGATGGATCTTTAAGACATGGATTTAGATTGTGTGTACTTAGTGGGGTGCTGCGTGAGAAGGTATTGTAGGAAGCACATCTCACTCAGTATTCCATGCATCCAGGTGCCAACAAGATGTATCGGGATATACGAGAGAGTGTGTGGTGGTATGGCATGAAGAGGAAAGTGGCACAGTTTGTATCCAGATGCTTAGTGTGCCAGCAGGTGAAAGCCGAGAGGCAGAGGCCAGGAGGTTTACTTCAACCATTATCTATTCCAGAGTGGAAGGGGGCACATTACTATAGATTTTGTGTCCGGACTTCCATGATCTCCAAGAGAGAAAGACGCAATTTGGGTCATCGTTGACAGGTTGACCAAGTCGACTCACTTTTGCCTTTCAAGGTGGGTTTGTCTACGGAGAAGCTGGCAGAGATATATGTGAGAAAGATCGTCAGGATACATGAAGTTCCCGTCATCATAATCTCGGATCGGGATAGTCGTTTCACTTCTCATTTCTGGAGGAGTTTGCAGGCGAGTTTGGGCACTCAGCTCAAGTTCAGTACTGCATATCATCCCCAGACAGATGGACAGTCAGAGAGGACTATTCAGACTCTCAAGGATATATTGCGCACTTATGTACTAGATTTTGGGAGTTCTTGGGAGGACTATCTCTATTTGGTAAAGTTTGCTTACAACAATAGCTACCAGGCTAGTATAGAGATGTCACCTTTTGAAGCTCTGTACGGTCGGAGGTGTCTTACTCCCTTGTCATGGGTCGATATTGGAGAGAGAGTTTTGCTTGGGCCAGAGATGGTTGTAGATGCAGTGGAGAAGGTTCAGTTGATCAGAGACAGACTTCATGTGGTGCAGGACAGACAGCGGCATTGGGCCGATAGCCACCGGAGACCTTTGGAGTTTGAGGTATAGTTTTAGATTTTTGTTTTGTACTTGTTATTGTTTGCTTGTTATAGGTTAAGTTTTTAAGTTTGTGTTTGTTCTAGGTGGGTGGTTTGGCGTTTATGAGGATTTTTCTGACACAAGGCACGATTCGCTTCGGTGGAGGCGGGAAGCTTAGTCCGCAATTCATTGGACCTTTCACTATTCTAGAGAGGGTCGGTGCAGTTGCTTATAGACTAGACTTGACACTTGCATTGGAGGGAGTACACAACGTGTTTCACATGTCGCAGTTGAGATGGTACATGTCAGATCCTAGTCATGTGTTGGATCACTCAGAGATAGAGGTGAGCCCTACCCTTAGCTATCTAGAGCAACATTTGAGATTCTGGATCAGAGAGAGAATGTGCTGAGGAACCAGACTATTCCTTTGGTACGCATCGCATGGAGGCATCACTCTCCTGGGGAGTCTACATGGGAGAGAGAGAGGATGAAATGCAAGAGCGTTATCCATATTTGTTTGTGTCTTGAGGTATGTTCTTTCTTAGTTAATTATGTTCTTTAGTTCTGTTCATTGTTATGTTCTGTTATTTTTGGGGGGTAGTTTTCGTCTTTGAATTTTGAGGTCAAAATTATTTTAAGGAGGGTAGACTTGTCACTACCACATTTTCTAGGAAATAATATTTTAGTAATTTCATAATTAATTAAATATTGTGCTTGATAAATAAATATTTGTTGTATTATTTAATTATTATTAGATGTTAGTTATTTATTTTGGACTTGTGTTAGTGGACCTAACTAGTTTAGTTAGACTCATGGACTAACATGTATTAATTATTAGAATTGAGCCCATTTAGAAGGCCCATTGTTAGAAGGAGGATTAATTTAATTAAACTATTAGATTATAAGCTTCACTCCTTAATTATTTTTCATGAGAGGCTCTAAGGGGTATTTTAGACTTTACATAGTAGCTTGAGGGAGGGGGCAAGTGAGGCCTATTTGAAGAGGGAATTAATAAAAAGTTTCTCTCTCCTATTTTTATTTCAAATCTAGATCTAGAATTCCCCTCAAACCAATTTTTATCATCTCCACCTCAATTCAACCCCAATTCCTTCCCAAATCACCATTGGAGACTAGTGGAGCATGGATCTAGAAGGAGAAAGTAAGGATCTACAAAGAGGAGCAATGATCTACAAGTTGGAGGCCAATTTCATCATATTTGGAGGTTGCATTAGGAATCCATCTCCCAATAGGTATAATTCAGTTTTTCTCCCTTAAATTAGGTTCTAAATCTGAGATTTAACCATGAGAAATCAACCCATATGCATAGGCTACCCATAAGATTTGGTTTTGTGTCCATAAGAGGCCTATTGAGAAAGTTATGGTACTTTTTGTGTCAATTTTAGGAGAATTTCGAGATTGACATTTGTTTTGTATGTCAATTGGTCCTATAGATCAATTTGGCATATGCTTGTGTGTTTGGGACTAGTGTCGTGTCCACAATTGGGTACGTGTAGGTCGTATTCCAATAATTTGGTGATACATGTTGATTTGGGGGTTTTTTCTCTGACACGGGACTTTGTGCATGTCATATTTTGACACGGACACATAGATTTGTGTTTGACTCTTCGTATTGTTCATAAATAATATATATGACTTGTTCGTGTCCTTCGGGGTATGTTTGGTTGTGTGGTGGACTCGTGTCGCAAGCGTATCATAGATCTAGTGTGATACGGGTGCGATGCACTCCACGTGTTGTTGTATTGTATTTCTATATTTAATGTGCATTATTCATAATTAATAGTATATTAATTATCATAGTATGTATGTACATATATATTAGGTTGTAAATATCCTTGTGTTGTTCTTATGATATGTATATATATATATATATATATATATATATATATATATATATATATATATATATATATATATATATATGAGTTATTGATATACTATCTACATATATATGTATGTTGTTATTGTTATAATGGAGAGTGTATGTATGCATATAGATGTATATGTATTCTAGTATATAGATATATGCATAGTGTATCTACTTATATATATATATATATATATATATATATATATATATATATATATATATATATATATATATATATGAGTGATACTTATATGTGAGGTGTGTACAAGGGTATGGATGGTTAGATGTTTATATACATAGAGATGGTTATATATATAGGTATGTGGGTATTTTATTTGACTATGTATTCATATATGGATATGTTTATGTATCTAGATGTATGGTGAGTGTATATAATAGATACTAATGAGATGGTTATATATATTTATATAAGTATTAGAGGGTATATATATATATTGTGCACTTCTGTGTGTTGAATGGAGGAGGGGTCGTTCACCAATGAACAGCAGCACAACCTCACATGAATAAGCTGCAACAACTTCACCAATGAACAGCAGCAGCAACTTCACCATTGAACAGCAGCAGCAGCTCACACGAATAAGTAGCAGCCGCTTCACCCATGAACAGCAGCAGCAGCTTCACCAATGAGCAGCAGCAATGGCAAACAGACGAGGAGCAGCAACATCGGCAAGTCAGTGAGAGAGCAGCAGCAACAACAGATTGAACCAATGAACAGCAGCAGTAGCAGCTCTAGGAAGGCACGAGGCAGCAGCTCCGCCAGTCTTGCTCAAGACAATAAGTTTTTTAGTATTTCAGTTAATACTTGTCTAGATAGTAATAGTTATTGACAGTTGCCTAGTTATTTAATTATCAAGTTAGTATGCTTAGTTAGCTAGTTGTCTATTGTTACGTGTATCTTTAAAGTTATCTATATAGTGTAGATACGTGTACTTGTGCATACATATTAGTAGTTAGTTGGTAGTTAGTAGTTATATTTCTATTAGTATATACTAGTAGTTATTTTAGATTGATACATACATACATAGCTAGGAGAGTAGTCAGATATATACTAGATATCGCAATTATCATGAGATACCAAGGTATTGAGGATATACAAGGTATTGGGTTTGGGTATCAAGTTAGAGGTCTAGTGTTGCGATACCAAGTTGGTTCGAAACCAAGGTGTCCTTTTAGCAATAGTAATTAGGATTTAATATTTAATATTACTTGATATGTGCATATGTGATTATTTTATATTGTGGTTGCGTATCTTGTGATACGGTATCCTAGTATCCTAAGATTAGCTTGTATGACCTAGTTTCATAATGTTTGTACCCAATATCTTTGAGATAGACTCATGCAACCTATAAATATGTAGTTTGACATAATTGACCATAGTTGACCATAGTTTGACTTAGAGTTGACCTAGTTTGACTTTTTGACTTAGAAATGGCGTGTTGACCTAGAAGTTGACTAGTATAACTTATTCTTTTTGAAACCTTGTATTGATGTTATATTCTATATCTAGGTCTTCGAGGCACTGTATCAGACATCTGTGAGACTATTCATTGGACTTCAGGCGAGTACAATCTCTGATAGTTTCTCATTTATGATATCCTCTATGTTCATTATATTTAGTGTAAATATCCATATTTTTTGACATGATGGTTACACGGATTGGTATATCCGATCTCGTCATAAGATATTATTCCTTGTATATGGTGTATCTTGTGCAAGTTTTGTTTCATTGATTATCTTGTGCATGTGCATACACTGATTCTCGGGGAGATTTGCTACCTTCTTAGAGAATCCCATGCCATAGCATACCATGGTTGGATCTATTATACCAGTCGGGGGTGGAGAGTATTATAGTGTAGATATATGATCATACCTTCCTGTGCAAGTTTTTTTCCTGTGAGTGTTGGTCATACACCACACGTATGACTAACCAGGCCATTATTCCTGTGCAAGTTCCCATGTCGATCACATGTTAAAGCTAATACTCACTCACTTAGTCATTAGCATTCTTGTTCATTGACATATCGTTCAGTCTTGTATTTATTTCCAGTATTTCCTTATTGTATATCTCTTGTATCTATTATGCATCTTGTATATTCACATCTATTTACTGTTACATAGTTTTTATCATTGATTAGAACTGCTGTTAGAGATGTACTCTGCTCCTTTCCTGACTGGATATATTTTTCCAGATGACACTGAGGAGTGGTACCCTATACATTATGGACATCAGGATGTTATCGGTTTAGAGTCAGAGACCCTGGTTCAGAAGGGACTTATCCCAACTGAGACAGATGACCCGAGTTTAGTAGCTTCTTAGTATTCTTTGTACTAGATTTGTCTCCATCTTATTTGTTAGTATTTCTTTCAGACTCATTGATGTATTATTTTAGACTCATGAGTTGTATGTGACTATTCTATTCTTTTATCTGAATCGTTCTCATTTCAATCTTAGATCTATGATTGAGTATATTGATATTGTTGGTGGCTCATTATATTGTTAGATAGATTACCCAAACAACGTTCTACCGTTGATTCTGTAGCGTAGGCTGGGCGTTGTTTCTGACTTGTACCCTTACACCGGGTGCGGGTTGTAAAATATTTTTAGTGGTGGCCCATGCAGGTCAGGCTTCGCAAGTTATGCGATATCGTGGTAGTGCGACGACTTAGTTGTACTACTGTGAGCTTGTTACAGGATATAGGCTATAGGCTGAGAATACTCAATCACATCTAGAAAATTCTTTTGAATCGTTCAACTATTCTCCATTGATATTGATACTTGATCTCTTAATCTGTCCTTTCCTTGAGTGTCTTACATCATGTGTCATATTGATTCTTTCTTTCGCTTTGTCTCAGAATGCCGCCTAAGACTAGATCGCAGCAGGGGGGAGCAGCTTCTGAGAGGTCAGCGACGTCCCGAGGGCCTACACTAGTCACTTCTCCGGTGATTGGAGTGTCAGCTATTTTTGGAGGTCCACCACCTACTCAGAGGACTGTGCCAGCTGTATCTGAGGGACTTCCACCTCCACCTCCCGTGCCAGCAGAGGCGACACAGATGTTTATACTATTTTGTGAGATGCTCGAGGTACAGAGGGCTCAGTCAGAGGCACATCAAAGGCAGACCGATATTTTACGACAATGCATCGAGAGTGCTCATCATCTTACGTGTGCCGTAGTAGAGAGAGGAGTTCCCGTCCAACAGCAGGTTGCTCAGATTCGGCCAGGCAACATTCAGGACTTCAAGAAGATGGAGCCTAGGTTCTTCAAGGAGACAGAGGGCATCGTCTATGCTGATGATTGGCTCTAGGACATTGAGCGTCTTATGAGGGTGTCCCGTCTTTCTGAGGATCTGAAGGTTGAGGAGGTAGGACTTCAACTGTTCGACGTCTTTCGCACTTGGTTCAGTAATGAGCCAATTCTTGTTGACGCAGGACAGTCTAGGGAGGTATTCAAGGACTTCTTCAAGAAGAAGTTTTTTGCTCGGGCAGACACAGAATCCTGACAAAAAGTATTACCTCAAAAGACGTGAACCTACTAAACAAAATAAGTCTCACGTTAGAACTTCACTTTTCGTCTTTTTGTGCAGCGCCACGTGTACAGCACAAACAAGGACTCCATACATCTCTGGCCCCATGCATTCCAGATTCCACGCATCCTAGATTCCACGCGGACCAGGCAGCACTTGCCCATACGTCTCAGACTGTCACGCCCCAGTTCCAGAATACAAACACAAATATGGCCAGCTACCCCGTACAAGGTGCTATATGTCCTATGACGACCATGGCTATATAAGACAAGGGAGTGCATGCTACAATCAAGTCTCCTAGGGTCAAGAATTTCTATGTCTCAATCATTCAAATAAGAAATAATAAGCATAAAGCATATATAATAAAGCAATAAGGTGTCCCAAACGCTTTCTCAAAATATTCTGGAGACCAACTGTGCAAAATAAGAAGCTGGAAGAGTAACAAAAGTATATGACAGTGATCAACTGCAATCTGATTTAATATAATCATGTAAGGAGACTAATGTCCAGACGAGCCGGCTAACGGGTACCGGTGGCTAAATGCCCAAAAGAAGTAAATGCACAATGATGAGAAGGAAAGAAGAAAATCCACTCGTTATCCTCTGGGACAATGTTCCTGGTATGCGCCATGAGTTGGGAGAAAGTATACTGGATTCTCGGGTGCTGGATCGAGACCTGACCATGCAAAACCAGTGGGGTTAAGACCCCAAATAGCAATTACCACAAAGAAAGCATAAAATGGAGAAACAAAAACCAAAAATAATATATATAATAATACATAGGTTCAGTGTCGTAACTTAGGTCCATGGCATATCCTAGTACAAATGCCCTACCCTGCAACCAAACAAGGACAATGTGTCACGCCCCAGTCCCAAAATGCCGATGGACTAGCTACGTGACAATGGCCAGCAACACAACTCCAATGGGCAAACCCAATTTAATGGACCCGTTAGAGTGCACTTAAGCTGTAATAATTATAAATGCAAGTCTAAACCATCTATCTCAGTATAATTCTAATATCATCCGTAGAAAAAAAATATAACTAAATATGATAGGACTAATCAAGATAATAGATAAAAAAATAGTATATCAACAAGTCCAAATAAATAGTGTCTCGGGGAACAACCCGATAAAATAAGTCAATACATATGTCCATGAGTCAAGATATGATATAACTGGAAGCATAACTAACTGAGTATGTAAAAGAATACTCAGGAGAAATCCTCTGGCACGACCTCGTCCTCTGGTGCCAATACTTCTCCAGCGTCAGCTCCTGTCCCGTATATCTCGGGGAAATCCTCATCTGTTGTACCTGGAGACATAATCCGGATCCAGGTCCTCTAGGGACATAGCAAGGTACAAGAATAACTCAAGCCAAATAAAATGCAGTATATAAAAATAGATCCACACGGCAAGCTATGTAACCAGCTATATGAAATGCAAGTTGAGAGCATCACTAGTACGCAGGCTGAGACCACTACAAGCTCTGTGTCGGGGAGCCGGTTAGCAGCAAGTAATATCACGAAGGGCCAGTACATGTGCCAAAGCTATGGTACAGAGACTAAGGCACTCTCCAGTAACATATATATATATATATATATATATATATATATATATATATATATATATATATATATATATATATATATATATATATATATATATATATATATATACATAATCAGGCTGCAGCCTGTGTGTCTCTCCCACCCAACGTAACCTCACGTCTCATATCCATAACACGCAAGATCATGACCTCTAGCAAGTACATCGAGTCATAATGATATCTATGTATATGCAAGTCTTATGTCACGAATCCTATAAACCTATACAAAATCACTATAAATAACTCAGGAAAGATTCTGTCACATGAATAGTATCAAGTGTCCTATGGTATGACATACTTGGTAAAGCAAGCACGAAAATATATAGGATCGTGGAATCAACTCTCTAAGTGACGTTAGACGACTCCGCGTATGGCGTCGACATCCGAATCTTGTACGAACGTTAAGCAATGTCTTACGGCCCTAGGTTGAACAGGTACAACACAGAAGTATATATAGAATACAAGCAAATAATAGCACAGGATCTTTTGCGGCAAGGTACACTTGCCTGGGTTTTGAGCTCCGTCAGTTGCTCCGATATTAGTAAAATCTCCAGGTACGCCTCCAGCTGCTAAAACAAATATTACCATCGCTCTCAGAATATGTGAAATAGCTAGTTTTGACTACCTATAAGTCCAATTTGGACACAGGGACATAATTGACAGTTTCTGGTCAAAGTGGGGTCCACAGGTGGCCCACTTCGGACCAAAAAATTTGCCAGAGACAAAGTTCTCTAAATTCATCAAACTTAGTGTCTACAAGTCCAGAACGATGATACGAACCCAACAAAATGTCCAAAACTGAATTTCGATGAGCCGATCACAAAATTGCCCCTCAAGTGGAACCGTGGGGCCCACAAAATGGTGTTTCATCAACGTTCTTAGAATTGAACCGAACATGGGTCACAGGATCAGCGTAATACTACAAATCCGATGGTGCAAGTTTCGTTGCGAAACGACAAGCACACACAAAATTATGATGAGTGTCAGAATATGTCGATACGAGTCTTTTTGGCGGATACGCGTTGATTCCGGTGTGCACGCACATCCAAATCAACTTTCGTAAAATCTCACACGTCCGTGTTGACGAAGTTGCCTTGTTTAGTGGGACTCACCCCGTTTCAAAAAATTTTGGGTTTATATAACCAAATTTTTGGTCAACTTCAACCACAAATAAATCATAACATACAATAAATTAAAATAAACTAATTAATAGAATTAAATCTCGGTTATGTTGTCAAAATTACTGTTCAAGTAAAATTTAAAAATATTAACTAGGTTGGAAGAAAAATAGCCATGAACATGGGGGTTTGGGATAATTTTCTGAACTACAAATTGGGTTATTTTTTCTGTTTTGCGTCGCAAATTGCGACAGATACTGGATACGATACACCGAACTAATTATACAGGATTCAAGAGGGTCATGTGTTCTTCGTCGACCGTCGACCGTCGACCGTCGACCACCGCCGCCGTGACCGCCGACGATCCCCGCAAAGTGGCCGCCTGAATTCAAGAAGCAGCAGTAGTAAGGTACTCAACTTCCCACCCGTGTATATACCTGCACAGTAATCCAAATGTCGATCTGTCAAATCCTATGCAAAGAACGTCCTAATTTTGAATCCTAATAAAACCCATAAAATCCTAATTTTGAAATGTAGATCTACTCAAAACCACCCATCAAAACAGAATACTCTAAGTTCTAAAAGTGCTTATAAACACATAACAAACATAATGAACCAATAATATGGAGGGTTTCTCCATTTCTTATGTATGGTGTACTTGCCTATGAAAAATGGGAGAGAAAATATAAGATAGAGAGATAGAGAGAGAGAGAGAGAGAATGAAGTAATGAAGAGAGAGAAAGAAAATATTGGGTTATATATGATAGGGTTGAGGGTTAAACCAATGGTTCTTATGACTTGAACCAACCCAAAAAATGAACCATGAACCAGGCTAAACTAAAGAATGAGTCTAGTCTCCATGCACATGCAACCATGCTAAAATAAAAATACGTTCCAAATACGCATATTGGGAACATGGAGTGACATCTCTACCCACCTTAGAAAAATTTCGTCATCCGAATTTGAATCCAAGCATTAGCTAGAGAAGTCAGGACAAGATACAAATCTACTAGCAACTATACATGCAAGCAATATCATCACAACACATGAGTGATAACCTGATCACAGAATTCGAGATATGAAGGCGTAAGAAAGAATATACCTTCTGAATCTAATAGGTGTTGGTGCCAGGATCGAATATCGTTCTCGCGTTCCCACGTTGATTTTCCTAGAGAGTGATGGCCCTAAGCAACCCGGACAAGAGAAATAGTTCTGTTCTTGAGCACCTTCTCCCTTCGGTCCAATATGGATACGGGTTGCTCCTCGTAAGTTAAGTCGGTACCAACGACTAATTCAGAGTGATCGAGAATATGACTCGGATCCAAAATATACCTACGCAACTGAGTCACATAAAATACGTCGTTTACCTCACGTAGCGAAGGTAGAAGGGCAAGACGATAAGCAACATTGCCTACCCGTTCGAGAATATCGAATAGACCTATGTATCGCGGACTAAGATTCCCATGAACTTCGATTCTAATGACTCCATGGGTCGACAAAATCCGCAAGAACACATGGTCACCGACACAAAACTCTAAAGGCCTACGATGCTGATCGGCCCAATGCCGATGCTTATCTTGTGCAACCTGAAGTCTCTCTAATCTGCTTGACAACCTCTACTGTTTGCTGATCATTTCAGGACCTAACATCTTTCGCTCACCAATGTCGTCCCAAGCCAACGGTGATCTATACTTTCTGTCGTATAGTGCTTCAAAAGGTGCCATCTGAATACTAGCTTGATAACTATTGTTATACGAGAATTTCACCAAGTGAAGATGATTCTCCCAAGATCTACCAAGATCTAAGGTACATGCTCGTAGCATATCCTCCATGGTCTGGATGGTTCTCTCTGATTGTCCGTCTGTCTGGGGTTGGTAAGCTGTGCTGAATCTTAACTTGGTGCCCAAACACTGATGCAATTTTTTTCAAAAAAATTAAGTGAATCGAGTGTCTCGATCTGATACGATACTTACTGGGATACCGTGTTGTCTCACTATCTGTCGTATATATATTTGAGCTAATTGTTCTATAGACTTTCCTACTCGAAAAGGAAGAAAGTGAGCTACTTTTGTGAGACGATCCACTATCACCCAAACTGCATCTCGACCAGTCAGTGATCTAGGTAAACCAGTCACAAAGTCTATCATGATGTGTTTTCACTTCCGCTCTATAATATGAAGCAACTGCAATAATCCTGCTGGTCTCTGTTGTTTTGCCTTCACTTGCTGACATATCAGACATCGCGATACGAATCGTGCTATTTCTCTCTTCATTTTGTTCCACCAAAAGTGTTGCTTGATATCTTTGTACATCTTTATGCCTCCCGGATGAATGGAATACTGAAAACTGTGTGCTTCAGTCATAACTTCATGTCGAATATCCTCGCTTGGTACGAATAGATGATTCCCAAACCTTAGCGTTCCATCCGCATGTATTGTTAACTCCTTTCGAAGATCTGACTCACATTCTTCTCGTAGCTTTTGAATCTTCAAGTCCCCTGCCTGAGATAGTTTGATTCTATCTACCAAAGTTGAATGAATATTTAGGCTCGCCTGAACTCCTGTACTCTGTGGAAGTACTATCTCGATACCCATCTGTCACGACCCGCACAAGGTGTAGGGACGCGTGTAGTGAATAACACACAGCCTACGCTGCAGCATCGACGGTAGAACGCTGTTTGGATAAACTATCTATCTAGTAATAATGATATAATAATACCACCAATGAAATATGAATACTCAATCACAAACCTATAGGATGGAACAATCGTACGAATATGATTTAAAAAACTGAAGAGACAAAAATAACTCATAAGACAAATAATATCCAATGAGTCATCTAAAATAATAAGAATAATAATAACAAAATGCTGGAGGCAAATCCAGTACAAATAAATCTATCTACTGAGCTACGGGTACATGGTCGTCTGTCTCAATCGGGATGGGATCCTCCTGAGCCAAAATCTCTAGCTCTAAGCCAACTATATCCCGAGGCCTGTAGTGAGTGGGATATCACTCCTCAGTGTCATCTGGAAAAATATATCCAGTCAGGAAAGGAGCAAAGTATATCTCTAACAACAGTTCTAATAAATGATATAAACTATATAACAATAAATAGAGCGAATATACAAGATGCAATATACAGGTACAAGAGATATGCAATATAGGAATACCGAAAATAAATACAAAAAATGAGCATCAAAGAAATGAACAAGAAATACTACTACTAAGTGAGTGAGTACCAGCTTCAACATGTGATCGGCTTGGAAACTTGCACAAAAATTATGGCCTGGTTAATCATACGTACGGTGTATGATTAACACTATTCAAGAAACAAGACATGCACAAGGAGGGTATGATCACATATCTACACTAACACTCCCCGCTCTGACTGGTATAATGGATCCAACCATGGTACGTTATGATACGGGATTCACTGGATAGGTAGACAGACATGGCCAGCTACCCCGTACAATGTACTATACATCGTACGACGATTATGGCTGTATAAGACAAGGGAGTGCATGCTACAATCAAGTCTCATAGGGTCAAAAACTTCTATGTCTCAATCATTCAAACAAGAAACATTAAGCATCGAGCATATATGATAAAGCAATAAGGCGTTCCAAACGCTTTCTCAAAATGTTCTGGAGACCAACTGTGCAAAATAAGAAGCTGAAAGAGTAACAAAAGTACATGACAATGATAAGCTGCAGTCTGATTTAATACAATTATGTAAGGAGACTAATGTCCAGACGAGCCGACTAAGAGGTGTCGGTGGCTAAATATCCAAAAAAGTAAATGCACAATGATGAGCAGGGAAGAAAAAAATTTACTCGTTATCCTCTGCGACCATGTTCCTGGTACGTGTTATGAGTTGGGGGAAAGTACAATGGATCCTCGGGTGCTGGCTCGAGACCTGGCCATGCAAAACCAGTGGGGTTAGACCCCAAATAGCAAGTATCACAAAGGAAGCACGAAATAGAGAAACAAAAACCCAAGGACAAATATATATAATAATACATAGGTTCAGTGTCGTAACTTAGGTCCATGGTATATCCTAGTGCAAGGTCCAACCCTAAAACCAAACAAGGACAAGCGTTGAACCATCACACTATGATAGTCCATTTTTCTAGGCTACTAACCGACTAATACAATCACAACCAAGTCCAATTTTTTTATATCGGCCAATCACTTGTACGACTTGCTATTTGTGGAGTCTAAGATTATCTCAGAAATATTGCATAATAAGTATCCTCAGACCATGCCAATGTCGAACATGAGCTAACCGAACCAATAGACGAATAAAACAGGTATTCACGAGATGCACCAATTCTCCGTAGGACCACTGCGCTAAAAATACAGTATTAGCAGTTCCAATGTTCCTATAGTGAAACAGTGGCTCAATATAATAATATATTAGATACTGCACTCTATTCGTTTAGTCCAAGAGACCTATATGTCGCATAGAGGTCTCTTGGACTAAACGAATTTCTCATTCATTCAGCGTGTGAACACACACGGAGTTCAAGGATAAGCTCCAGAACACTTGTGTGATGGCAGTCATGTGTCCAACAAGATGGATGCATGCTGGTCAGTATGCTGCGAAAGCTCAGGCCGCATAGCCCTCTCCGGCCGCATAGTACTCTCGGCCGCATAACTCATTGGCCGCATGAAGACTTTGTCTTCTTCAAACAGCAGGTTCAACCATGGCAGAAGCTCCAAAAACTAAAATTTATCTTGTCCATAAAATTCTCATTTAAAGTCCAAAACGAGTGAACCAAAAGCCAAAACTCTTAAAATTGAAAGCTCTAACATGTAGCAAAAACTGGTTTTCGAAATACATGTTTAATAGATCAAAACCAAGAAAACTCATGAAACCCTAAGTTAGAAATGTAGATCTACTAAAAATTACCCATCAAAACAGAAAACTCCAAGTTCTAAAAGTGTTTAGAAACACATACCAAACATAATGAACCAATAATATGGAGAATTTTTTTTATTTCTCATACAATGTGTACTTGTCTATGGAAAAGGGGAGATAAAACACAAAAGAGAGAAATATAATGAAGTAAAGAAGAGAGAAGGAAAATGTTGGGTTATATATGGTAGGGTTGAGGGTTGAACCAAGGGTTCTCATGACTTGAACCAACCCACAAAATGAACCATGAACCAGGCTAAACCAAAGAATAGGTCTAGTCTCCATTCACATGCAACCATGCTAAAATAAAAATACGTTCAAAATACGTATATCGGAAACGAGGAGTGACACAGACTCCATGCGTCTCTGGCCCACGCGTTCCAGACTTCATGTTTTCCATGCGTCTCTGGGCTCGTGCGTCACAGACTTCATGCGCCTCATGCGTCTCTGGACAGACTCCATGAATACCAGGTCTTGCCGTTACAACTGAAGTAGCCCTCTACAACCAAGTGCGGGCCACGTGTCACAATTGACCAAGTCACGCACACGAAGGACGAGAACCACCTAGATCTCCAGCAACAGCAAATCCCAACAAGAACGTTCACGTGGCAGCTCGTCCTGGACTCAACCCATACTATGCGGCTACAGTTGCAACCGCATTCTGTTGAAGGAGTCCATGCGGCCACCAAACAGAGGCATATGCGGCACCTATAATCCATCAACATGATGGCTATAAATAAGAGCAACTTGGACATTCCAAAAGTCAATTTTTCTGCTTCAGTGGATTTGCGAGTATACATAGTCATCAAGAACAGTTTGAAATGGAGGACCTTGAGTACTTACACTGCAATGGCAATTGATCACTAAATGTGGGGTTTCAGGGTGTTGGCGATGTGAAAAGGAAAATTTTCTTGTTTTAGTAGCAGGATGTAACTTATCCCTCTTGGGTTTGTGTGAAGTGGGCTTTACTCTAACAAGGACGATCATACTACTCGGCCGAAAAAAAAAAAAAAATTTGAGAGTGATTAATTTGATATGATGTTGTCAGTCACCTTAGTTCACTTTTAGCTCAAGTGACTAAGGTGGTAGTCATCAGTCCCATATATACCGGAGTTCAAATAGGGAAGTGAATTATTCCTTCCATTTAATACATGGTGGGAGTAGAGCAACATGACGAGTTGTCTGAGTGACCATTTTTCAAGGATTTAATTGATAGCATATTTGTCCGACACATCACTTTTTTTTTTTTTTGAAGAGCATATATGTCGGATGGAAAGGATGTGAGAGAGAAGTGACAAATGGTTTGTCCAAGAAAAAGGCATTTCACTTAATAAATTCTTTAGGGGGTTTGGCATGTGGTAATGTTTTTTTATTTTTGGAAAAATTTATGGTAACAGCCCCTGATGACCATGGCCTGTACAATTTGAGTGGATAACTGAGAGAATTTATATTGTTTTCTCCATCAAAATGCATGGTTTGAAATTGAAAAAGCACAAGAAAAAGGAAATCAAAATAAAATTTATCACTACATGGTTTGTGAGTGAACATCAACAAGATCTAGGAATCAGAATATCTGTATTGTGTTAATTGCAAGCCTATTTTTTCTTAGAAGTTTAAGGATGAAAGAAATTTGTAGGTTGTGTTGGGTATTCAACATGATTTTAGGTGGGACATATGGGAATTAAAGGGTGCCCATATTTGGAAAGATATTTCTTGGCTATCTAGGGTGGGACCTATGGGAATTAAATGGTGCTCAAATTTGAAAGGATATTTTCAGGCTATCTTGGAATCCAAGACAAGTTATGTTTCCTAATTAAATTAGGTTATTCTTGAATTCTATAAAATAAGGAAATTTTTAATGTGTGTTCCATGGGGTGTGTGTCCGCATACATTTCTACACAATCTAATGGTTGGGGAGGAGAATGGTGCACTGCGTCCGACCATACAATAATTTCTCCTTCATTAGGGCTCAAGGGAATTTCACTATTGTTCTATGAGTTATACATCTAGATTCTTGATGAGGTTATCCCTCCATAAGTGGAGAGATTATTGTGTCTTTTGGAGTTTTCAAGGTTAATGAATATTGGAGAAAAGCTATTATTCTTTGGAGTTTTCAAGGTTAATGAACCTTTGAGAGTTTATTGTGTCCTTTGGAGTTCCCAAGATTCATGAACCTTGGAAGGTGCAATCTTGAATGAGAAGCATCTCTGTCTCATGTAGCTACAAAATGAGGTCGATTCGGGAGGAGGAGTGGATTTTGGAGGAGCAACAAGTAATCTATCTAAAGTGAGTGAGAAAGTGATTTCCTACTTATATTAGAGCAAATAATTTTGTGAGCCTCTTGAGTGAATTCAAGAGTCATTATTAACCACCATTGAGTGAGATTGTACTTGTAATCCCATTATTCATAGTGGAGAATATTTGAGCTGTCAGAGGACGTAGGCACACCACCGAACCTAGTTAAATTTTTGTTCATTTTTGTTCTGCCTTATTTATTTTCCCATTGTGCAACACTCCCAACATTATTTAACTTTAAGAAAGAGAGAATTATGAAAGAGCATCATCTGCTCCAACACCGAGGTTCCAGTCAACAACCATTACTAAGTGAGAAATCTTGTAAGGGTTTGGAGTTTTCTTCTTGCAATTTCCATTGTATGTTCTTTCTCTTGAGGAGTGTAAGAGATCAACTTAGTACAAGAGAGTTGACATATTTTGTATTTATAATTTTTGAAAAATGAAGGTTGGGATTTGTCGGGGTGGCCATAATCACCACATATCTTGAGTTTGTTCTTTGTTTGACCTTGTAGCAGGTCTATGATTTGAATTCTTTGTAGGGGTACTATCAAAGCTTCGGCACGCACATATCCCTACAAAGTGGTATCAGAACCTCTTATTCGAGGAGGGATAAAGGTATGACCATGGCTATGGAGAATAACTATTCATGTATGGTGACCCTCATAGGGAGTAACTAGACGATTTTGGAAACCAAGGATGGAGGATCTCCCCTACTCCAATGATTTGCATGGTCCTTTGGAGACGACAACGCCAAGTCGAAGGACGTGACTGCCGAAGATGGGAAGAGGTTGGATCGGAAGTCTATTGTGTTCATCTGCTAATGGCTGGATGATTCTGTGTTTCATGATGGAGTTAGTCAAAAGAAGTTTATTGAACGAGGAACTCCGTTGTAAGCAACATTGATCGTCAGAGTCTTCCCTAGTTCCTTCAAATAGGAAGTAAAGGTTCAAGTCACAAATGAGAACATGAGAAAATTTTCAATTTTTTTGACGATGGATTGCAAGGAAGACTACCATCATTGAAAATGGGCATTACAAAAGAAATTGTAAAAAACTTACGGAGGTGAAGGCGAAGAGTTAAGAAGAAAATCTTGAGGATTTGACGACTTTCATCGATGGGAACCTTGTTTGGGTCTTCGACACTGTACGTCTTATCATACTACTCCATGGATGGAGGTCTTTGTTATAGGTAAACGACACTTATACTCCAGGGATGGAGGTTTTTACTATAGGTAAACGACACATATAAGTGGCATAAGAGATATTTATAACTTTTGGTTTGGGAGAATGGTTTTCGTGTTTCATTTCCAGCATTTCGAGCGAAAAAAAATAGAGGGACACATAGAGCGAGGAAGAGAGAGAGAGAGAGAGAGAGAGAGAGAGAAAAAGGAGGTTATGGTCTGGAAGTTTAAATTAGTGGGTAAGTAAATAACTTTTTTTTATCCATAAATAATAACATTTTTATGTAAGAAAATGTTACACGAAAATATTAATGATACCCCTAAATTTTCAGTTATATATTAGTATAGATACATATATCAAGAATCAATCATTCAAATCAAAGATACGCGAAGATAAAAACCCTGATAATTGTGGTTGCACGTGTTGAGAAAAAATGGGATAGAAACATAGCATTAGATTGGTAACAACTGAGTATGATCTCTCATTCTTACATATTTAGGGCATTGAAAGAAACTAACAAGCTCAAAATAGAAGACCACCTATCTGCATGAGAGTAGAGGTTATTATAGGTGAATGACACACTTAGGGTCCGTTTGGTTCACTGTAATGTAATCATAATGGAATAGAATGAAATTTTTTTTTTTTTATTTCATTCCATTAAGATTACAGTTCCATTGCAGTGAACCACACGGTCCCTTAGAGAAGAAAAACGAAGGTTACTTAATACACTTCTACATTTCATTGCTCTGCCCTCTTCAGGTCCTTCTTGTAAGCAATTCAGTCGATCCCTGCAAGTCGAAGCAACAAGTGTCACAACCTATGTACAATTCCAATAATGTTACTTTTTTTTTTATCAAAGGGCGATGCTAAGAGCACTACACAAAATGTTAGTGGCCGTCACCATTTATGTAGTCCTTCACTGCCAAAATTTTGGCAGTCACACCAACATTTTGTGTAGTGCTCTTAGCGTTGGCCTTACCAAATTGTGTATCGGTCGATATCTACCGTCTTTAGTTGCCAACAACACCATAATCTCGTCGATATCCTTCTCCATTCCTTTGAGCCCGCACATGTACACGTAGGTGTCGTTAGGGCCGCCCTAGCCCAGGGCAGCCAAGACGACCGCCCAGAACCCTATGGGTCAGGAGGGCCCAAAAAAAATCAGTATAAATATATAAATGATTCTGTATCAAAAATAGAACTAATATGTACCATGAGCCCTTTTTATCATAAAACAATTTTGATATAGTGGTTATTATGTTAGACTTGCTCACAAGAGGTTCCTAGTTCCTAATCTCTTGGTAGAGGCATTTTTTTTTATTTTACTTTTACTTTAATTTTTTTTTTTACATTATGTATGGAGTCCATTTTAGAAGTTCGTTCCGGACCCCCATGAACTCAGGGTCGGCCCTGAATGTTGTCCTTCTTGAGGAGCTCCCATAGTTCTTCAACGTACAGCGCCATGCGAGTTTGAATGTACATCTTCTCCCCCTTCCCGTTGGTCTGCTCTCTGCTCACCGCAAAGTCCGGTCTGAAATTTTCGGACGCCTTCTCTGTCATCTTCTCGAATTCCTGAACATGAAAAAAAAATGAGGCAAATTATATATCGATGACATGAAAAACTTCGACGGGCAAATGTTAAGGACACTACAACACTTTACTAAGAGCAACACATTTCTGACAATCGTGTGCATATCTAGGACCATCAAAATTTTGGCAGTTCCAGGTCTGCCAAAAGTGTATTACCCCTAGTAATTTTTGCAGTGCCCTTAACATTTACCATTATAAGAGGTCGGATTAGAAAAGCTAACCTCCTTAGGAACTCCCAAGAAAAGCCAGGCCAATCCATTGAACTGCATTACAGTGGGAAGCATAGCAAGAACTTAGGAATTTATGAACATTTTGACAAAATGTTTGAATTCACAGGGACAAGGTTTCATGGATAGTATGCAAAGAAATCCGAAGATTCAGAACCTTGTGCAAATAATAAGGACCATATAGAAAAGAACTGACAGAAATGGAAGATGAGTACTTGATCACCATAAGGAGCACGAAAAGGGAAATTAGTGTCCGTATCTTGTCCGTAATCGTGCAAATATAGTCGACTATATATTGTAGCTTCAGAAAAATGTCCATACTCGTATCCGTATCCGTATCCGTATCCGTATTGTCCTTATTTTGTATCCATTCATGGAAAATAAGATGATAATAACAAAGGAATGTAGGATCAACAATAAGTACTACTTGTAGAAGTTGTGAATAGTAATGAATAAATCATGAAACATCATAAATAATTCTTGCAATCTATATGTGAACTTTGTTTAGGTTATAATTAATGCATAAATTCAGAGTATACGGTTCTATATGGAGAACTCTGTGATTATCAAATCTGAAATATGCTTTATCAGTATACAGCTCAATTGGAAATGAACAACCAAGTAACGAGTAGTACAGGTTCTACATATCTGGTTGAAATTCAAGGTTCAAAGTATCGGTATCAGAATCGGTATCGGACCATTCCTATGAGTATCTGGATCGGCGGTTTCGAATCAGAGTATCAAATTTTTTAGTACGGAAAGAAAATAATTATTAATAAGTTATTAACATTTTAGAAAATATATTTTATACATTTTTGCATAATTTTAAGTATTTTCAGTGTTGCTTCTTAGTATTTTTGAAATTGAATGAAATAGTAGTCACCCTTGTCGATTGATTTACATGCAATAGATAATTTTTTCCTCTTTTATATGCTTTTACAACCTTACTATATTTTTACATCCTTGCTAATTGGCTTTTTTCATTTAATTTTCTTTGACGAATTGACCGGAAAAGAGGTATCTAATGTCGGTATCGGTCAATATTGAGTATCGGATCGGGACATGCCAAACTGTATCAGTATCGGCCGTATCGGATCGGTATCGACCGATACTATAAACTATGGGTTGAATAACAAGATCACCAGATTCAGTAGCAGTATAGTAACTGGATTCGTTTTCAACTCAATTTGACTACAGAAACTCTAATAATAACTCATAATAAGAACTTGTAATATGGATGTGACCTGTGAATTCCACTAACATTGAAAGTGTACTTATTTTTTCTCTTTAGCAAGTTGAGAAAATCAAGGGATCGGCTTTTCATGGCCAAGTTTGTAAAATTAGGAACTCATGAGTTCCCCTAGGATTTTTGTTTTCCAAATCGATCACTCATAGTAGGGCTATTAGAATCAGAGGTTTCGGCAATATCGGTGGTTTCAGATCGGTATCGTATTTTTTGGTATCGAAAATAATTATTAACAAATTATTAACATTTTAGAAAGTATATTTTATACATTTAGGCATAATTTTAAGTATTTTTAATGTTGTTAGTAGTTTTGAAAATAAATGAAATAGTAGTCACCATTGCCAATTAATTTACATGTGACAGATAATTTTTTTTCTTTTACAAACTTTTACATCCTTACTATGTTTTTACATCCTTGTTGATTGGTCTTTTTCTTTCAATTTTCTTTGTTGAATTGACCGAAAAAGAGAACCTATTGTCGGTATCGGTCAGTATCGGATATCGGTCGGTATCAAATCGGAACATGCCAAATCGTATCGGTATCGGCTGTATCGGATCGATATCAGCCGATACCGTAAACTATGCTTTCAATCAGTAGCAGAGAATTCCTTGAAGATGATGTAACTAACAAGTAAATTCTAGGATTTTTCATCCCTTCTAATCGATTCTCCCCTCATTTATCGCACATTACCTTGTAGTCTTCGTGCTTCTCGAAGAACATCTTCCATAAAAATGATCTGAAGGGGTGCAATTCCAGTCCCTGTTCCGAGCTGCATCGAACATGTCCAGCAATGGAAGATCTCAGAACTTTTCTCAAGAATTAGCAAGAACAACTTGAACTGAACTAAGTGAGCCAGCAGTTACCATGATGATAGTAGCGTTTGGGTCCTTGGGCATAAGCATTTCCTTTCCAGCTGGTCCTGTAAACTTCACATCAGCCCCAGGCTTCAAGTCACCTACAGCACATTTTTTCATAAAATCTCAAGATCTTGGTCTTAACTCTGAAAAAGTTCCAATGTTGGTGAGGTTTTTGTTGGCGTGGGTAAAATTTTCAACCTATGTGGAGAACATCTCGGAGTGCGACGAGCGTCGTCTGTGGTCAGAGAAGTTCGGGGAGGCAACGAGAACCATTCGAGAGGTCGAAGAAGGTCGGGAAGGAGGAGGAGCAACTGCTGTCCAGGGGGAGACAGAGTTCGGGTCGAATTTGGTCCGAACTCGGGGTGCTCCAGAAGCTCCAGAAAGCTGTTGTCTTCGTTTACTAGCAAACATCGACTCGGACGAATTCGGTTCGATTTCGGTCGGCGGGCTGGACAAAAAATTAGAAGTATTTTATACACCGTTGGATCGTTTCCTATGGTCCAGAATTTGTTGCGGGATTAGGGGGTATATATTAGGTTTTTCTAAACCCTAACCCTAACCCTAACACTAACACATCATCTCAATAAAGAGGAGAAAAGGAGGCAAGAGTGCCATTGCAACTTTGGAAAGGAGAAAGAAGGATTGGAGGCCGTTTCGGAGGAGCAGATCAATTTTGGGTAATTTCTCATTGTCTTCTATCTTCGTGGTGTGATCTATTTTATATTCCTAAGTGTTATGGTGATCCGTGTTGGATCGGGAGGAGCTTGTAGAGGGTGTATTCTCTTTATTCCATTAGTGGAGGTTTTTCAGGGTTGGACTCCGATCGTCCCGTGATTTTTTTCGCAAGAGTTTTTCCACGTCAAAATTCTCCGTGTCTGAGTGGATTATTTTTCTGTGGTTTGGTGTTTGGTTTTTGCGTTGTATTGCTCGGTTCTTTCGCAGGTACTATCTGGTTTGGGGGAAGATTTCCACGCTTCTTTCCCAACTGTGTGGTATCAGAGGCAGGTTCTGGAATTTCAGAAGGGTGTTAGGAGTTGACAGGCAAACCAGGGAGGAGAGATGGACGCGAAGCCGGTACGCATGGTAAACTGAACGGTACCAACTATCATTACTGAGGAGCAAGATGAAAGATCTGCTATTTGTCAAGAAGCTGCATCTGCCGGTATTTGCTTTCGAGAGGCCCAGTGACAAATCCAAAAAGTACTAAAATTTTGAGCATATACAAATGTGTGGGTACATCAAGCAGTTCATTGACGAGAACGTGTACGACCACATTGCCAGTATTGAGCACACGAGGACACTATGGGATAAGATAAAATCTTTGTACGCGAAGAAGGCCGGGGTAAATAAATTATTCCTGATCCGGATGATGATGAGTCTGCGGTACAAAGATGGGACGTCTATTACGGATCACTTAAGTGAGTTACATGACGTGGTTGACCAGCTATCCTCGATGTGAGTCAAGTTCGACGACGAGGTTCAGGGACTATGCTGCTGTGTACATTGCCAGACTCGTGGGAGACCATATGAGTGTCTATGATCGCTTCAGCTTCGGAAGGCGTGGTCAGTCTGGAGTTTGCCAAGAATGAGGTACTGAATAAAGAGATGCTGTCACTACCACATTTCTAGATTAGGGCATTATTGTAATTTTCCTGTTTAATTTATTATGTAATAATTATGTGTGATGGGTTTATTAAATAATTTGTAGAGTGTTCCTTCATGCATAGTTTATGGACTTGACCTAAAAATCCATTAGGTTCAACCTTTGTGACTAAACCCTAGTTAGCATTTTTAGTTTTAGATTAAACCCTAGAGATGACTAAACCCTAACTAATTTAAGTTCTTCATGACTAATCATGAAGGGCTAATTAATACACTTGGCATTAGAAGCCCTAACCCTAACCCTAGTCCTATTTATATGAGAGGGAGCCTCCCTCAAGCTTCTTCCTTCATGAAGAAAGCCCTAAACCTAGCCTCCATTAGAAAAACCCTTCCTTTCCCAAAAATTTTAGAATTTATAAACCCTAGAAATCCATTTCCTCCTCCATCAAAAGAAATCTAGGAGCTTGGACCAAGAAGGCTTGAAGAAAGAGGACCTACATTGGGAAACCATCTCCCAATAGGTGAGAATCCGATTTAACCCTATTTTAATTCTATTTTTTATTGTTATTTGGCCATTAGGAGCCCACCATTGTTTTAGATTTGGTTCTATGGGTTTCTCCATGAAGACCTAGGTGAATCTAGGGTTTTAGGTGTCCCAACGTTAGTTTTCCCCCAAATTTCGTGAACCCTAGTTCTGGGAATGTGCATTTCTACAGGATTACATCTCCTACCTATGGTAATGATCTCGATTTAGGGTTTGGATTTGGGCATTTTGGAGTTCTTGATGGAAAACTCGTTTTTGCACACCATGTGTTTGTAAAAATGTTCCCAGTGAGGGAATACCTAATTTTGACCTAGTTCTTAGGAACCCTGATTTGTATACATACTCATATGAGTGTGTGTAGTTGTATACCTACGGTTTTGTGCTGATTTGTATATGTGTATTGGGGGATTCTGTGTAGAGTCGGGTTCTTGTGCATTGTGCACTGAGTTTTGATGTGGTTCAGTGTATGTGCAGGTGGGTTACCTTGTGCCTGTGTACTATGCGAGTTATCAGTGTGAGAATTATAAATTGGGTGTGTGTGAGTGCACCAGTGTAAGTCATTGTGGTGACAGTGCATGTGGGAGTTGGTGAAGGCACACGAGCTGTGCAGGTCGGGTCCTGTGCTGGGTTCAGTACACTGATGTGTGCACTGATGCTCAGTGAGTATCAGTGAGTGTCTCAATGACACTGACACTGTGGTTCAGTGTATGTGAATTGGGGTTTTTGAATAGGGTATCCTATTGAACAGATTTGTATTATATATCAGTGAGCTCCAGTTCACTTGTGTGGTGTGTTGTATTGTATTTCAGTATAGCTAGCTATTCAGTTAGTGAGTGAGCAGTGAGTGTATGGTGTTAAGGTTTGTATGTGCATTGTGATTTGGGGGTAAAAACTGTGCAGTTCAAAACTGACACTGTGGCTACCTTAACCAACATCTGCCCTGTGTATATGCAAGGTGTATAGCCTGTGTGTGAGGTATAGTGAGTGTCTCACTTGTGTGAGTGTTGCAGTTGTGTGCTTGTGAGGGGTTAGTAAATTAGGGTTCCTGTGTTGGGTTGTGTTGTGTAGATGTGTGAAGTTCTGTGTCTCAGTAATATGTATGTGTGTGTGTGTGTGTATCAGTGAGCTGATACTGTGTCAGTGTGTTTAGTGAGATAGAGTGTATTGTGTGCAGATGGGTAGCAGCTAGGATTGGATTAGGGACCTGGAGATTGTTGCAGTGCACCTAGTGCCCTGTACTGGAGTTAACTGCTCAAAGCTGTAGTTGAGATGGGGGTGTGTGTCGAGTATCTAGCTGTGAGTTCTTTAGTGTATCAGTAGGATCTGTGGGTTAGAGTTGAGTGACCAGTGGGTTGTGTGTTCACTAGGGAGTTTCAGGGTGTGTTGAGGCCAGCACGGGCATCAGTGTGCCTGTGAGTGGTAGTTTAGTTCAGTATAGTGAAGTGTAGAGGTGAGGGAGATCCGTGTAGTGAGTGTCTATACACAGTACCAGTTCAAATTTGAACTGTGGCTACCTTGGTACCTTTGAGTTCTGATACTGCCTTATGTATCTTGATCCCTATGACCTATAAGTTATCGTTCAACAACTGAGCTGTGTAGTTGAGTTTCAGTAGAGTGTAGGTGGTTTTCTGTGTACCTGTGGGTGTCAGCATCTAGTGTGGTTCAGTGAGTTGTTATGCATCAGTTGAGTGTTCAGTCATGGGTCTTCAATAGGTAGCTTTCTGCCAAGTGTAGGTAAGTGAATAGTATGCAAGGGTTCAATGTGAGGTAAGGGTATTGGAGGTGGGTTGATACACTAAGACAAAGGAATATAGTTAGGTTTTGATTTAGGAGTAGGTTTTGATTGTGGTACCATATACCAAGTGTGTGTATCATGAATGTTAGCTAAGGTACTTAAATAGCTAAGGTAATACCTAGATAAAATAGGTATGGAAGTGTTATGAGTTCACCCTAGTGTTATAACTAGGTATGACAAATAATTAGCTAGTGTGAGACTAGTATTGACCAGAGGACCTTAGATTTGACCTAGAGGCCTCGTATTTAATTAGTTAACATGCTTATTCCTTTAATCAGTATTTTGACATTGATATTCTATAATTAGGTTATTGTGATCTCGCCTCGGACTTCGATCCTCATACCTTCCTCGGGACCACATGCGAGTACATTCTCTGACAGTTTTCGTTTTTGTTGATTAATTCTATGTTGATATGGTATGTTGGGTGTCATATTTAAGTATAGTATAAGCACATGGGAATATCATGAGGACATATTTAGGATGCCAGAATATGTCACAGGATATTCCATTATGAGATTATTGTCATAATGATTGAAATCATTGTATTAATGACTGTAAGGCTATATAATGCCAATGAGACAATCAATAAAATTATCAACTAATTTCAACATGGTATCAGAGCCAAGTTTCCACAAACCCTAGTCGTCACCAAGCTTCCACAAACCCACAGGAGGATTTCCTAGATCTCCTCCACCGAACTCTTCCACGCCCCCCCTTTTTTTCCCTCATCTCCTCTTCTCCGCCCTTCGCTGTTGTTGTCCCGTCCCGCTACTGCTGCGGCTGCTGCTGCAGCTGCTGCGACTGCTGCTGCTGCGACGGCAGTTGTGACATGCGTGCTGCCGCCTCCTCCGCACCAGCACGAGGTAGCGCCTAATAGGGATGCCTAGATCTGAAAAAAGGGGGGACATGTTCGGATCTAGGAGCGGATGACGAGGACAAGCGTGAGTCGTGGAGCGAACGTGATGTGACTAGATAGACGACGTATCGATGGAGGAGATCATCAAGAAGCTAGATTCTGCAGAGGTGGCGACGTTGATGAAGTTGTTGACGATGTCGGCTGGTGAGAATACGACACGAACGTCGCCGGAGTTGAAGCTTCCCTCCATCGATCTGAAATTAGATGGACCAGCCACCTATCTGAGTTGGTCACGGCGGGTGAGAAGAACCCTCGCAGAAAAAAATATGGAGGGGTTCCTGACGGACGAGACGATAGAGCCGGACGAGGGCTCGACAGGACACTATAAGTGGAAGTCCACTCATATGGTGATCTACATCTGGCTTCTCAACTCCTTAGTCCAGTCTATTGCCGCCACAGTAGACGGTATTGAGATGGTAAAAGATGTGTGGGAGAAGTTGAGAAGGACCTATGATGATGTGGGGAACAACTTACGGGTCTTCCGGATAAATGGGGAGATTGATGACACCGTACAGGGAGAGAAGACGGTACAGGAGTATGCCACGGAGTTGGAGCGTCTGTGGTTGGACTATGATCACTCCTCAGATCGGGCGAGCTGCGGGGACCCTAAGTGTAAGGAGAGACAGGTGTGTCTGCAGGAAAGGACGATGAAGTTCCTCAAAGGGCTGACTGCAGCTTTCGCACAGAGGACGGCCCTACTTCTAGCCCAACCAAAGATCCCTAGCCTTGAGGAGGCTATCTCAGCCATGATCCAGGAGGAGACACGCATCAGGCTGCAAGCCGGGACAGGTGGTCCCCCCGAAGCAAAGTCAGCACTAGCGATCACCAGCTCAGGTAACACAGGATCTAAGGGAGAGCCCTGGCAGCATAACCGGCAGTGCTACAACTGTGGGAAGATGGGTCATCATCGGTATGCTTGTACCAAACCACCTAGGGAGGAAGATTCAGGTGGTGGACGAGGACCGTTCGGCGGACGAGGATATAATAGAGGACGTGGTCGTGGTCGAGGGGATAGACGAGGCGGCCGAGAAGGTTATCGGGCAAACCTCCTGATATTAGAAGGGAACGGAGAAGCTGATGACACATTTACTGTGGAGGACCGGGCACTGGGAGACATGAGGAGTAGAACAGAGGAGGCATCCACCTCATTCTTTGTTAGGGACAACGCTGCCATGTATGCCCATCCATCAGAAGGTACTGACGAATCACTTGCCCTTGCGTCTATCTTTTCCCTTAAATCATCAGACTGGATTATCGACTCGGGAGCATCTCGGCATGTGACGGGGAATGCTAGTGAGTTTTCTTCCTACACTCACCTAGCATCAGCAGACAGCATTCAGACAGCTGATGGCACTTTTCAGCCAGTGGTCGGTAAGGGTACTGTTAATTATACAGGTTTAGTAAGATTATCCAATGTTTTACATGCTCCATCCTTTCCAGTCAGTCTCTTGTCCATTAGTTCTATAATCCTCCAACTTAAATGCATTGTTTCTTTTGATATTCCTAAGGTGACCTTCCAGGAGAAAGGGACAGGACGAAGACTTGGGACTGGCACTTGGCATGAGGGACTGTGGTACCTAGATCGAGAAGGACTGGACTCAGCATTGGTATCTATGGCAGAGAAGGCTGGCATGGAAGGACTGCAGCAGAGGACTGAGGATACCTTGATACTCCATCATCGAATGATAGGACATTCTTCCTTTGATACTCTAAGTAAGTTGTATCCAGAGATTTATGCAAAAACAAATAAAGAGAAATTAGTATGTGATGCGTGCGAGTTAGAAAAACTTACTAGGAGCTCATATGTTGGCACGGGTCATAGGAGCACTTTTGCTTTTGAGGTAGTACATTCTGATGTCTGGGGTCCATGTGCTACTAACACTATGAATGGTTATAAGTACTTTGTTTCTTTTATTGAGTGTGCCTCTCGTGTTACCTGGTTATATTTGATGAAAAATAAGAGTGATGTACCTGTTTGTTTTTGGGATTTCCATAAGCATGTCCAGACTCAGTATAAAGCAGTTGTGAAGGTACTGAGGTCTGACAATGGAACAGAGTATACCAACAGGACGCTTGCAGAATACTTGTCAGCACACGGAATACAGCATCAGACCACATGTGCATACACACCAGCACAAAATGGAGTTGCAGAAAGAAAAAATAGACACCTTCTGGAGGTCGCAAGAAGTATGATGATCGACATGAATGTCCCACAGAGTCTATGGGGGCATGCAGTGTTGACAGCAGCTCAACTCATCAACAGGATGCCCTCGAAGGTCCTCGGATGGAAGTCCCCATGTGAGGTATTGCAAGGCAATAATAGTAGGATACTCCCACTGAAGGTGTTTGGGTGTGTGTGTTTTGTGAAGGACAACAGGCCATCAGTTGGGAAACTTGACCCTAGAGCGGTCAAATGCATCTTCGTAGGCTACTCGGCGACCCAAAAGGGGTATGTGTGCTGGAGTCCAGTAGAGAAGAAGAAGTTTGTCAGTATGGATGTCCACTTTCGGGAGCATGAGCCATACTACCGCCAAGACGAAACTTCACACAACACGCCTAATACTGCCAGTATTAGGCGAGAGGGAGAGATGGAGAACTTTGTGGTAACCGATTTAGAAGTTTGGCATGGAGGCACGAATAAGGGACAAGAAGGTGAAGGTGTTAGGCCTACGGCTCAAGGAGAGTTACTTACCTACAGCAGGAGAGAGAAGCAAACTGCAGGACTAGTACCGATAGTGCCAATGCCAAGTCCCTTGCCTGCGTTCGTCCCAACTCCTGAGGCACCGACACCAACCCCCCTTCAGGTGATACCCCCTCCTTCACAAGATATCATTCCTCCCACTACTACTCCTCCCACACCACTATCTGTACGTAGGACCACTCGCAGCAATGCAAGAAATCCTCCAAACAGATATGGTTGGGATATTGCTCAGTTTATTTCTTATGACCATATCCCTTCTTCTCATGGAGCATTTATAGCATCTTTGGATAGTATTACTGTACCTAACAATTGGCAGGTTGCCAAGAACGATCCAAAGTGGAAAGCGGCAATGCACGAGGAGTTGGGAGCTCTGGAGAAGAACCACACTTGGGAGCTTGTGAGACTGCCAGAGGGGAAGAGAGCAGTTGGATGCAAGTGGGTCTTTACCGTGAAGCAGAACCCAGATGGACAGGTTGATCGCTACAAAGCTCGACTAGTAGCCAAAGGATACAGTCAGACGTACGGCATCGACTATGACGAGACCTTTGCACCAGTTGCAAAAATGAGCACTGTCAGGACTCTGATTTCTCTGGCAGCGAATGGTGGATGGAAGCTACACCAACTGGATGTGAAGAATGCGTTTCTTCACGGAGATCTAGTGGAGGAGGTGTACATGGAGATACCACCAGGATTTGGCACCAATCAGACAGTAGGCAAGGTCTGCAGGTTGAAGAAGTCCCTCTATGGACTGAAGCAGTCTCCTCGAGCGTGGTTTGACAGATTCAGAAGGGCGATGATAGGAATGGGATATCAGCAGATCAATGCTGATCATACTGTGTTCTTTTATCGGAGTGGAGGCCACATCACCATGCTTGCGGTGTATGTGGACGATATGATTATCACAGGAGATGATGAGCAGGAGATCGCCCAACTCAAAGGAAAGCTTGGCAAGGAATTCGAGGTGAAGGATCTCGGCCTTCTTCGGTACTTCCTTGGGATTAAGATTGCTCGAGAAGCAGAGGGGATTGTTCTCTCTCAAAGGAAATATGCACTGGACCTTCTCACAGAAACTGGAATGTTGGGGTGCAAACCTGCAGCGACACCAATAGATCAGAGGTTCAAGATTGATACTGAGGCTGGAGAACCAGTTGATCGGGACAGATACCAGAGACTGGTTGGCAAGTTGATCTATTTGAGCCACACACGTTCTGATATCTGCTTTGCAGTAAGTGTGGTGAGCTGCTACATGCATGACCCACGGAAGGGTCATATGGATGCAGTGTACAAGATTCTGAGGTACTTGAAAGGTGCTCCCAGGAAGGGACTAATATTCAGGAAGAACAATCACGTGAGCATCGAGGGCTACTGTGATTCTGACTGGGCTAGTTGTGCTGATGACAGGAGGTCTACCTCGGGATATTGCATATTTGTAGGAGGTAACTTGGTCTTCTAGAGGAGTAAGAAGCAGTCTGTGGTGGCCAGATCGACAGCTGAAGCAGAGTACAGAGCTATGGCCTTGGGAGTTGCAGAGCTGCTATGGTTGAAGAATATGCTGGTGGAGCTGAAGCTGGATCAAGGAGCCAAGATGAAGCTGTGGTGTGACAATCAGTCAGCTATTAGTATCGCCAATAATCCAGTACAGCATGACAGGACCAAACACATCGAGATTGATAGATTCTTCATCAAAGAGAAGTTGGATAGAGGATTACTGGAGCTTGGCCATGTTCCAACCAGGGATCAAGTAGCAGATGGACTAACCAAGGGACTCGCCTCAGTGAACATGATTAGAGGATGTGACAAGATGGGCTTAGTGAATATCTTTCACCCATCTTGAGGGAGAGTGTTGATATGGTATGTTGGGTGTCATATTTAAGTATAGTATAAGCACATGGGAATATCCTGAGGATATATTTGGGATGCCAAAATATGTCACAGGATATTCCATTATGAGATTATTGTCATAATGATTGAAATCATTGTATTAATGACTGTAAGGCTATATAATGCCAATGAGACAATCAACAAAATTATCAACTAATTTCAACATTCTATAATTCCAGTTGTATACTATACTTGACTCTGACACTGTGGATACACGGGTTAGCACCCTAGATACCCGTCATGAGGAGCCGTGATTGGAATCCATCGTGTTAGCTGGGGATGGGGAGATATTAGCAGATTATGTGATCATACCCCACCTTACATGCATCATAGCTCACCCCACACATCACGTCGGGTGTAGCCTGAACATTTATATGCCTCATAGTCTGATATATATGATTTGCCTGACTATTGCTCGCATCATAGCTAACCAGATGGTTAGCCTGACCTCACATGTATCATAGCCAATCATATATATCAAGCCTGATCTCGTCCCAAGCCGATCACATAATAAACTGAGATTTCAAACACTTAGCCAGATATTTATTCTTTATTCCAGTTCACTTGTTCTAGCATTTACTTATATTTTTACTCATTGCTAGATGTTCTATTGCTTACTTCATATTCTCTAGTATTATATATTTCCAGTATTTCTTCCATCTTGTAGTCCTTACATTGTTTTATAGTTTTTGTCAACATAAATGAAACTGCTGTTAAGTGTTTGTGCTTCGCTCCAATCCTGACGGAATTACATTTTCAGAGGACTTGGAGGATTTCTGCCCTATCCACTACGGCCCGAGAGCAGAGGGAGATTTCATACCAGAAATCCCAGAGGAGTTACCCATCTTAGAGGAGATTCTACCTACAGACACTTAGACTGTCCTATTTTACCAATTAAAGAACATAAATATAAATTTTTTTAAAATTATATAATCATAATTTAAATATGATTTATACTATTTTTAACCTCTGAATTTTAGATTTGAAATTTTAAGCATATTTTATGGTTATGGCCATAATAGGTCTACTAGTCTTGTCCGAAACTTGTCCAGAATGTCATCAATCTATAGTTATGACCTAGATGAATGAAAACCAATAATAATTCACATTAAAGTCTGATTAAAACTCAGAAAATAATATCCCTTTTTAACACCAAAATCAGTCCCTACTCTAAGGGCCCATATTTTTAGGGTTCAGTTTTGACATAAAAATACCATAAAATATAAATTTAAAATACTTTATTTTCAGAATTAAAACACATATAAATTCAATTTTAGAAATTAAGATCAAACCCTCCAAGAATCGCATCACAAAGTCATGTTGCGCGTCGACTAGATATTCTAGCAACTTGATGCTAGTTTGTACATGTAACATTACCAACTTGAGTAATAGAGTACTTTTAATATGAAATTATATTATTTAATATTTTAGAATTTAATAATAATTATATATAAAAATAATTAAATCATATCATTCATGCAACCATCTCAACTACGCTATCTAACTATTCTTGCAACTTGGCCAAGTAGTCTTTGCATCCAATCTTTTCGTCGGCATAAAACATGATTAATAATATAATTATAATATTTATATTATTAATTAATAACATATAATTTTTTGGAATTATTTTATATATATTTATCATGAAAATACTTATTGAACCTTGTCTACCATTGGTGCTTCGTGTCTGTGTCATGATTGTTCGATTTTCTTGGAATAGTTTATACATAAAAATACGAATTTCTCATGAATAGATTTATTCTTACTCATCATCTGATATTATCATGAGTTTACACAATCTTTGGTTCATGGAGAATAGAAAAAAGAATCTAAGTTGAAAGACTTACCCGTATGTGATTACGGTGTGGTCCTTTCTCGCGATACAGACCATTCAGAGCACCAAACAGACACCATCCTACACGAAACTTGAGGGGATGCTTGGGGGATTCACATATGAGGTAAATATTCAGTTTGGAGGTTTTTTTGAGGGATGTGAGGGGGCAGATAGCTGCTGCAACCAGTAACAAGAAGTTGGCCTCTAGGGGTGGCTAATATCTTGCTCTAGGCTTGTCAGCTTGTGGGGGATGAAGTGAAGGTTGGGAAGGAGTGGAAAGAAATTGGAGAAGGAGAGGGAGAGGCTGAAGTTTTCATGGAAGAGAGGAGGGAGGATATAGGGGCAGGCACAAAGAGGGAAGTAGATGTTAGGGTTAGGGTTTGTGAGGATGAGGCCTTATATAGATTTTTTTGGGCCCATGGTGGGGTTTTGATGGACTTTAACCTTTGGTTCAGACCTAAGGAATTTGGTTTAGCCCTTATTAAGGCTTTGGGTGCACTTGGGTCTAGTTGTGTGGGTATTGGTTTAGTTTGAATACAAATGCACAAGAATATTCACTAACGGTACTTCAATTAAGTCGTTTGTTGCATTATTGGGTTGTTGTGCATGTGCGGGGGTTTAAGTGTGAATATATATATATATATATATATATATATATATATATATATATATATATATATATATATATATATATATAATGGGGGATGAGTGTAGGGTAGTGTACATGTCTCATGAGAATTGGTTTGAGAGCCCGAGTATGGTATTTGGGCTCGGTTGGGTTCAACTAGCCAAATAAGGATAGTTTTGCAATGTCAATGGTTGTAGATTTTTATCAATATTTTTAGAATATGGGAAAGATCAAATTAATACAAAACCCATGTTCCAAATGTACTAGGTACAGTCAAGGTCAATAATGTGAATTCGGTTGGAACAAAAAATGACGTGCATTGCTCAAAATATCCAAGCCATGGCAAAGTGTCATATATATTAAAAATGATTTTAGAAATTAATTCTTTAAATCTTTTTTATTAAACAAAATAATAAAAATAATTTCAAATTATTAAATTACCTCTATCCCAAAATGAGGGGGCTTGCAGTTTTATTAGTTTGTGTGGAATTTACTTGTGTGAAATTTATTTGTGTGGAAATGGGTAAATGTATAACAGGTATATACTCAGCAAAAATTGATTTCTGGGAAAAACATTACCTTTAGCGACTGACTGACGATGTAACAGCGACGAAAAATCTAAAAAATATAAGGTCAGCGACGGATTTTTGACGAAAACTCTCAGGCTAGTAACTACCTAGCGACGGACTATTCCGTTGCTAAAATGTCTAATACACATAAATGTGCCAAACATGTATCAGAGTCCGTTGCTAAAATCCTTCGCTAATCAGTCACTGAGAGTGACGACTTAGCGACGAACTCTGTGAGCCCTGGATATGCAAAACCTTATAGAAATTTGGCAAATTTTGGCTCACATAATCCATCGCTAATCCGTCGGTAAGTAGTCAGAAAGTTTAGCGACAAATTTATAAGTCACTGGTCCGTCGCTGGTTTTATGTCGCTCATTCCATCGGTAATCCGTCGATAAAGCGACAGATTAGCGATGAAATTTTTGTAGCCACGTTAATTATTCTGACGGAACATTTTCGTCGCTAATCAGTCGCTAAATGCATTTAAGCGACGAATAATTTCGTCACTAAAACAGTGTATTTTTGTAGTGGTGTGAGTCCAAGAGAGGTGACGCGAGCGTTCCTGAAGTTCTTCGAGAACTTGATGGTTCCTGGGAGCAGATCTTGTGGGATGAATCTTGCTTTGAGAAATGATGATCTTCATCACCCTATCAAACCATTATCCTTCTTCTTCCTCTTCTACTTCTCCTCTATTTGTAACTTGTTCTGTCCGTCTGCAACTGTGATTGCAAGAAAGAACATAGATTGATTTCTGATTCTTTTGTTTTCTTCGGAGCAAGTTGTAATCAGTAATATTATATAAATATTGTGCTTCATTGGAATTGAGATCTCGGAAGGCAAACTTGTTTACTGAAGCTTCTGAATCTTGACTACAACTTTTGGATTAACAGAGGGTAGACTGCAAAGTTTATCAGAAGCTCTGTTGGCCTTGTTCATTCATCTTTTGATTAAGCCCTGACAATAACATATCTCTACTCTAAAACGGCTCAGTCGTCTAAGCTGTATGTATATCCTCACGTAATTAAAATCTAAAAAAATAAATTCTAACAATTTTTTTAACTAGCTAATATTATCTAACTATAGCCAAATGACTTAACTTATGCGTGGTTAAGGTGAAAGAATTTTTTTTTGGCTGAGTGGGTTCGATTCCTCGGACAGTGATATCTATGAGAAAATTAAATTAAAATATTTTTAATATTTTTTCATATGCATACCATACACGTGTACTAATATATGTAAGGAGGACCATTTTTGATATTCTAATTACAAATACTGAAAAATGGCCTTCTTTTTTTACCGCTCTAAAAAAATATGGCCTCTTTATGACATTCTCTCAAAAAAAAAATAGGGAGGCATAAATAAAAAAAATGGAGATTTCACAATAGTAATATATATGGAGAGTAAAAATCTTGGGGTCTTTCGATTTTTGGGGCTGTTCCATCGCACTGCATGCACATGCTCAAAAACGGTTATGTACGTACCTTCGGTGCTCAAGACCATGTACCAGGTCACGCTTGAAGCATTGTCGCCGGTGATCTTGGTGTTAAGGAGGCACCTGCCGACGTACGGAGTCTTGGGCTTGTACTTGTTGGTGATGACGCCCTCCGCGTTCTTCTTCGAGACCTTCTCGACCTTGGCCATGGCGAGAGCCTCCGACCTGGGCTCTTACAGAGACCAGCCCGACATTGGTGGAGATGCCTCTCCAGGTCGGTCTGGCTCTCTCGAAGGTGACAGACTCGGTGGGAGTCGAGATGGAGCTTCTCGAGGAGAGGAGGGAGGAGGACTTGGAGGATGGGAGGGTGGCTGCAGTTGTGACTACAGCAGAAGCCATTGTAGGTTTTGGTTGAGTTGAGTTGAGGGGAAGGAAGGGAGATAACAAAGGGACGGTGGTCGGGAAAAAGAGGAGGGAGAAGAGGATTAGGGGAGGTTTGAATGGGTGGAGGAGAGTTGTGGGTAGTTATATATTTTGGATCGAAAATAATATGTTGCCCGTAGGCGGCCTGGTCCGTCCGTTGCGTGGCCGAACCCATTGGCCCCCCTGCTAGCTTGGGCTTGCCACCGGTTGATCTGCCAATGAGACTGCGAGACGTGACAGACGGGCCAGCCCTCCTGCGGGCAACATAGCATCGCTGACTTTGGATATATGGGAGGTGTTCAAGATTAATTTTGTGAGTTTAGCACTTATAGTTCAAGTGGAAAGTAGCATGGATATCAGACAGGGTTGGCAGGATTCGAGTCCTCCAACCATAAGAACGTATAAATGTGTGTGTGGGGTTGTAATAATTTTTTTTTTTTTTAATTTTGTGAAGATTTTTTGTGATAAATCTAACAATTGTTTCGAGTAACACACGTCCAAACCATCCATCCAATTTTGCAGGAATCCACGTGGGTATGTCTAACTTTAAAAATAAATTATGAAAAAATAGCACTCCTCCGTGGATCAAATTCATCCGGCCAAGAATAATGCCTTCCACTTTAACCACATGAGTTAGAGATGTTCGGCACAATTGTGTGTATTCATGCATTGGGATTTCAGATTTGTATTTTGGCTCATTTTTATGTTTGGCTAACATTAGTAGACGTCTAAAGAGGACCAAAATCTGTGCTCTCCAATCTCAAATGTAGCTATATCTAGTTGTGGTTATTCATGTATCAAAATTATGATATTTTTTTCGTAATCTGGAAGGCCGAAATAGAAAAAAATTGATATATCAACCAAAATTACTATGTCACGGAGTGGTCAACTGGTTGACCTACCTCGATTTTTTTTTTTTTTTTTTTTTGAGAGTTCAGTGGGAGAAAGATCTACATAACTAAAATTATCAAGTCTACTCTAGTTTAGTTACTTTTGTTGTTGTGAGAAATGTATTGAGATTGTAGGAACAATTGAGAAATTATGAAGAAGAATTCATTTTACTAATACTTTGAATTAGGACAAATTATCTCAAACTCTAAATACTCAAATATTTCTCAGAAAACCCAAATCCTAAAAACAAGCTTAAAAAAACCCCTCCAAAGAATAACTCACATACACAACAGCCTTATTTACAGAAGCTGACCAGCCAAAGCAATTCCTTTTATAATGAGTAAATTGGATAACTTCATATAAACCCATATCTATATTTAAATCTTATCTTAGTTCAAATAAAGTCAAATTCCAAAAATCTTCACCTCCACTTTTATTTGTTTCCATAAACACATTGAATCAATAATCATAAACGGAAATGCTAAGTTGCCCGCGGTTCGGACCCGCTGGTTTGGACCGCTAGCCACTCCGAATCTCATTACCCTCCATTTGTTTGGGCCCACCACCGAATTTTCTGCCAATGAAATGGTGATACGTGACGGACGGACCAACGCAGTTCAAATAGTGGTGTCCAATCATAAATATTTGGACAAATCCAATGGATAACTGCTCACCAACTTGAACAAATCCTGAAGTAGCTCCACCTTGAATAGTAGTTTCAACTTTCTTCCATATTTTAAAGTGGCATGACTCACTCCCACATTTTGGGACGGGAACTTGCTACCTCCAGTCGACACACTACAAAAATACTACTAATCAGCGACGTACAATCGACGACATCTATCATCTATCGCCACTTAGCAACGTACGTGTGTCGACTGGACGACAAATAGTAGATATCTCGGATATTAAATATTAGGTCATCGCGAATCCGTCGGCTAGGCATTACTAGTTTACACGGTTAATCGCAAAAATACTATACAATGATCTAGCGACGTCCCTGTTGGGAACGCGGTGTGATCCGAACCGGAGTTGGCCCATGAGGTGCGATATTGGATTGGGCTCATATGCCTTAAAAGAAAATTGTCATGTAAGGTCTGAACCAATTCCAATTATCTACACCTCATGATCTCACCTCCTACTCGATGTGGGATTAAATTACCAATTCATTGTTATCCACCTTTTGAGTGCTCAACCGAAAATGAGATACAATACAACAATCTCCACCTTAGCTCATTTCCGCTAGCCGAACAACCTTAGTACCTCCGGCTACCTTTGTTCGTTCCCGCTAATCGAGCACCTAGGAGATCCAACATATTGTCATCTCGATCAGTTCGACCACAGAACCAAACCTGACGCGTTCATCCACACCACCATTGTGTGCCAACCATAACGTCTTGCTCCACCTTGGACTCGTCAGATCCACCTTGGACTGGTCAGATCCAATTTTAAAGCCAATTCGTGTAGTTGATGCTCCTACTCCACCTTGAGAAGAGTCTGTATAATCCGTGAACGTTCAGCACCATTTGTCTCGAACCAATTAGAGCCGCTCAAACCAGCCCGTAACCTTGGGCTCTGACACCACTTGTTGGGAACGCGTTGTGACCCAAACCGGAGTTGGCCCATAAGGTGCAATATTGGATTGGACCCATATGCCTTAAAAGAAAATTTTCATGTAAGGCCTGAACCAATCTCAATTATCTACACCTCATGATCCCACTCATATCCGATGTGGGACTAAATTACCAACTTCTTGTCACCCACCTTTTGAGCGCTCAACCGGAAACGAGATACAATCCAACAGCTCCTTCGCTGCTTTATTTTAGTTGACGACGGCTTGTGGCCAAAAAACCCACTTGTAGGATAACTTTATTTATTTATTTATTTATTTAAATAAACTTTTTATTGAATAAAAGCAGACGGATTACAAGACACTAAAGACCAGCAGAATGACGTAACAGTTCCTCCAGCAGTAAAATAAAACCAACTTAACCTCTGAAGCTTAGGACCTGAGTTTAACTGATTTTGATCGGGAAAAGGATGGCCTAAGAGTCATGAGTAGCTGAGGACCAGCTTTGCGATAGTTCTTACACTACCAGAAAAAGTCAAATTAGCGACGTAAAAAAACGTCGCTAAATGACTAAAAAACGTCGCTAATAACATTTAGCGACGTAATTAGCAACGATTTACAAAAGTTGGAACTCAGCACGTCGCTGAAAGAAAAAATATCGCTAAACGTCGCTATACCGACATTTTTTAGCGACTTAAATATGTCGCAAAATTAGCGACGTTTAGCGACGCAACGTTGCTAAATTAGCGACGTGCTCATCCGTCGCTAAACGTCGCTAATTAGCGACTTATGCAACGACGTATTCAGCGACGTATTTAGCAACGTATTCAGCGACGTATAGTAACGTCGCTAAACGTCGCTAAATTTTTATTGAAAAATTAAAAAAACTGTTAAAAATTACCAATCTCCTGCAATTGAGCAACCCTCCGTTGAATTCTCTGGGTTCGCCAACCCCTTCGGTGGAACACTCAACACCGGTAAATTAACATTATTTAATATGAATAAAAAGTATCACAGTCACACAATACACACAAATATTATAGACAGACCTGGAGCAACCCTCTATTGAATTTTTTGCGTACGAAATAACACAAAAAGTATATAAAATATCACAGTCACACAATACACACAAAATAAAAGTATCACAGTCACACTCTGCGTACGAAATAACACCAAAAGTATATAAAATATCACAGTCACACAAAATGCATAATATATAAGTATCACAGTCACACAAAATGCATAATATATAAGTATCACAGTCACACAAAATGCATAATATATAAGTATCACAATCACACAATAACCACAATAAAAGTATATGAAACATCACAGTATCAATCTCGAGGATATCCAATACGCTGGGGCACATACCAGTCCCTCAGATACTGCGCATAAACAACGTCTATGTGATCAATCTCCGCTATAGGTGCTGGGTGACTGGAACTCCCCGTCTGAGATACAGCAGGTGGTATCTCTTCCTCCTTAACATTCACTTCCTCCTTAACAGTAGGAGGCATCACTTCCTCCTTAACAGTAGGAGGTGTCTCTCTCAAGCGACGTGCACGTGCTCGGGTCATGGGTGTCATCTGGTAAGATAGATGAAAACAAAGAATATAATTGATAACATATATAAATATATTGTCTAATATTAAATATTTTGTAAATTTTAGCGACGTTAACTCAAACCACAAATTGATCTCTGCCACAACTATCTATCTTAACTTTGGGATGCAGGTGATGGTCTTCGATGTTTTCCTCAACATGATTAAGGTTAAAGGCTTGGTTTGGTTTTGCTACTGCTTTTCAAAAAAACCCTAACCCCGGGTCAAAAATCCTAACCCTAACCCTAACCCCAGGTCAAAAACCCTACTTATATCTTAACTATTATCAACTGATACTAATATATATATATATATATATATATATATATATATATATATATATATATATATATATATATATATATATATATATATATATATACTAATACTAATACTAATACCATAGTAATCCGAACTTCACTTAACAGGTTACATATACTAACTGATATACACTATGCTAACTAATACCTTAACCCTCCTCTACTAACTATATCTAACATAACCAACTCCAAATAATAACTAAATGTATAACCCACCTTCCTTGCCATCAATACTAATCACCCACATTCTCACAAACATACACATACCCCACACTTACCTGCATAGTACTCTTACTGATGCTGCTACTCTTTTCACCATACAACACATGTTCAATTGTCTATTCCTGGCTTCATCTCACTGGCACATAAGTTATTGACTGAAACTACACCTACACATGACTGAATACTAACCGAGATATACCACTTAACCTTAAACTTCTAACTTAATACTAACATATGACTAAGCTAATCTACTCATAAATGGTATATAGATTACTAACTGATACTCTCCTGTTCATATATCTATCTACAGGTAACATTCCTCAAAATAGTTAAATATTGTAGTGTTGCAGTTGATGCAACCATCACCACGACTGATGTTCAAATAGGGAAGAATTCCTAGACAAAACCTCACTCTACTTCCTAATATACTAATTGTCATGTTAACTAACTAACAATCAACTAACACAACTTAAGACTAACTGTCAACACTTACTATCATCTAACACACTAACACCAACTAACAGTTAACAACTAACTAACTAATTCACTGTTATTTTCAGTTACAGACTTGAACATATTCCTCTCTCCCTACTGATGTATCCATCTCTAGCCATACGGTGTTAGTCTCCAACTTGCCTAGTATTTGTTGTGCATCACTGCTGCCACAACTATTGCAGCTTCAAATTCTATTAAACAAGTGCACGACAGTGCCCTTGCCACACTACATCAGTGCTTAGCCCCCTACTAGTCTCTAGTAGTGTCCCATATTTATACATATACACCCAGCACACAAAGCCACTGACACTCGATCACTTTCCATAGTCACTGCCAAAAAACCCCTCCTGCTACTGCTAATACTTGCATATAGCAGTGATCCACAAGTAGTGAATTTAGACACTACTACTGCAGTAAATGTCCCATGACCCGACTGATGTTGCCCCCTTGTAGTGCACTTGAAGTGCACTACTACTACGGTTGCATTTGATACCCACTGCATATTATCTCAAATATCCACACCTACCTCAGTCTCACAAAGACACACATATAGCTATCAACTCAGTCCCCAAATACTGCACAATATTACCAATACTTCACAACTAGTATTGATACATGTTATTAGTGCACTAAAATAATAACAAATAACATATAGATACCTGATTATAATTATAACATATAGATACCTGATTATAATTATAACACTCAACTGGTATTGACTCAAGCCTCACTGACTGATATCAACCCACAGTCTCCACTTGCCCTTGCCTTGGATTGACCCGAGCCCTCTCACCTGAAGTTCAATTGAACCCAGAGTATACCCAATAAACTCCTTACACACAACCATTCCTCCACCATACTCTATCACACCTCACTAGCGACCAATACCAATCAATTATTAAAATTTTAATAATTAATTTTTTTCGAGAAAATAAATAAATAAATAATGATACTCTAATCTAAAATTGTCGATATAACCGATCTCGATACTCATAATAAGGGTCTTATACCGATACTGCAAACTTTAACAATCGCCAAATTTATTCACCATTTATTTTCATGTCTCTAATCACTTGAATATGAACTCCTTGGTTGTAAGTATATATTCTTTCATGGAACATAGTTAAAAGCTATTTTAATTTCTTCACTTTTTTTAATCAACCCTACCAAGAAAATGTCTTTGCGGAGTATTAAAGGGAATTAGCCCGGAACTCATGTGCAAGTGTACTGGTCTTTTTTTTTTTTGAGATATCCGACGATACGTACAAAATTTTGTACATGCTGTGTTGTATGTCATTTGGATCCATTGTTCCATACCTCCCACACGATTTGATTTCGAGACTGTCCGTCTAGCCAGAAAGATTATACCTCTTCTCACTAACTACAAAAGCCAGTTGAGTTCGGTTGCAAGTATACTAGTCATGACTATTAATTAAGAACCCGAGTGTTCATCCCGCAAGGGTCTAAATAAGTCACTAATTAGGGACTGAGACTACGTTCTTGACACAAGCTTCATTAAACTCGTGATTCTTGGCAATGTCATCATATGATCTCGATCTTGAGGAGGAGGTATATGACAGATTCTTATTAACAAAAAAATGGTTGATTTTAGCTACGGCGAGGTCAAAAACCCTAATCCTAACGCCAGGTCAAAAATCCTAACCCTAACCCCAGGTCAAAAATCCTAACCCTAACCTTAACCCTAGGTCAAGTGTGTGTGTCGTGTCTGTGTCAGTGTCTGTAACGTGTGTGTGTCGTGTCTGTGTCAGTGCCATGTGTGTCCTGTGAGAGAGAGAGAGAGAGAGAGAGAGAGAGAGAGCGGGTTTACCTAGAGGAGGAGGGGGAGGACGCGGCCGGAGGGGGGTCGCTGGGAGGGAGGAGGGGGCGCCGGAGGGAGGAGGGGAGCCGGAGGGGGAGGAGACGGGTTTTTAATTTGGGAGAGGGAGAGGGAGAGATCGAAAGAAATGGGAGGAAGCAGCCCTAAATGAAACAAATTTAGCGACATTTTAGAGACGTCAATAATGACGTCGCTAACTTAGCGACGTCTGACACGTCGCTAATAACGTCGCTAAATGTCCAAAAGACATACCTCACTAAATACGTCGCTAAACGTCGCTAAATAAAATATTTTAGCAAAGCTAGCCACCCGGGCTGTTCAACTCGCCTATATAGCAGAGCTGGCCACTTAGGTTGTTAGCTTGCCCGTACGACATAGGTAACTGACTAATTTCTTGGAACACCGACTGGATTTCTTCTTGTGTAGTCAGTACGGTTTCAGTTTTTGTCGTTGCTTTGTCTAATTGGTTGCCATCCAATGCCACCATCCTCTCATCTCTCCAACTCTATTCATATCACATCTTCATGCCTATCACACCATAAATCCCTACAGCACTCTTAATGGAATGAAACCATTGTTGCCAATGGCGGAAAAATGCACATGGGCTGCAGCCCGCCAATTTTTTTTTCCCTTCGTATTTTTTTTTCTCCGTATGAGTTAGTCTACACCTAGCCCACCCTAGCCAACTCCAGCCCGTCCAAGCTGAAATGTCTGTGAAATGCCTGTAGCTGCTGGGAGTGCAATATTTTCCATTGTATATTCTTTGAATAATGCCTCTTTATGTTTTGACAGAATCATTGCCTCCTTATGTGCAAAGCATAGGGGGAAGCTTTAGTGTTATGCTAGTTTCATGTAGGGGTAAGCATTCGGTTTATTCAGTTTCAATCAAATTGAAATAGTCAAAACCGAATAAACCAAAATTCAAAAAATTCAAAACCGAAACAAAATTAGCCAAAATCGAAACTGAACCGAACCGAATAGGCTACTAGGTTTTTTCAGTTTGTCCTATTTGGACTATTGATATTGTTTAATGAATCGATCCCAAAGTTGAGATCATGGATAAATTATATTAAAACAGTATAAATTTATGTACATATTTGTTGTATTTCAAAGTTGTGTCCAAAGTTGAGCTTCAAAACATATATATATATAATTGTTGTTTTCAAAACATACATATTTTTAATCACAAAATATGCATAGAATTAGAATCTTTACGTATAATTGCATACATCTTATCCGGTTTTCGGTTTTGAACAGAAACAAAAACCGAATAATTTTTTTTAGTATTTTCAATACCGAAACCGAACCGATTTTTTTTTAAAAACCGTACTGAATCTCTTATTCGACTTGGTTCGGTTCTCGGATCAAAACTGAGTAATGCCCGATCACCCCTAGTTTCGTGTCTTCCGAAGAGTGCGAGGATCTATGTTGCACAGATACGGATATGACATGACATGACACGGTAATGACACGACAATATGGATAGGTTTCTATTTTTGGTGTGTCCTATTATATTTTAGAGTGTTTCGCTATATTATTTTTGAAGCATCCGTGCTTATTGCTTCCGGGAGTGCCCAGCCCGATACTTAAAAGATTGGATCGGAAAATCATATCAGCCAAACCTTCTCACATCAAATGCTTTGTATGATTGAGTTTTGGACTTCATGGCCTCCCACTTAATTTGCAGCAGACTAATACAACAATTTTTTTTGTCATTTTCACAACCCGAACGTTTTTAATATGCATGGTGCTGCACCGTACGTCACGGAATGGGCATGCAATTGATAATATCTAATTTAAATCCAGATATTTGCATTAGTTAGCAATCAATTCATCAGATAATTATGCATAGCAATTTCCAGTATATCTAACTATAATATCTAAAGAGAAGTATAGATATAGCTTTATCAACTTCGACAATATTTGAGTTTAAGATAGAGTTGTATAATATTCAAATAAATCTTTTCTCTTCTCTACCAACTGTATAAATATATATATATATATATATATATATATATATATATATATATGCACATCCCTAACTCACATTAACTTCTATATAGAGAGAGAGAGAGGCAAACCTAGCTAGCTAGCATTTAGCTACAATGCGTTTCCTCTTCTTGTTCTTGGCTTGTTTTGCTCTTTATGGCTCCTCCGTCCTCGTCGAGTCCGGCGTTCCCGAGGACCGCTACGACTGGTTCGTATCGTACGCACCAGCTTCGCCTTTTGGCGTCGAGAAACAGGTAAGCCTGATAAGACTTCTCTGATATATGCTTTTATTTTTCAATATAAAGGTCCAGGGGATATCAAAATTAGTTTCGGCTAGGATAATCTGACCCCTCAGACCGGTCGTGGGTATGCTTGTGCACATATGTATATATATAGATGGGCCCTGATGAAGAATATCAATTAATGGAATGGTTGATCAAAAGCAACCTTAAATGGTCATGATCTATATATTGTAAAATCCTATATGTATAAAGAAGAGTGAGGTATGAAATAATTTTTTGTTTAGGAATTCATAGTAGTAGGATTTTAATAGACTTTGCAAAACTTCCTTTATATATATAATCCAGGTATAAGTTATATATATATATATATATATATATATATATATATATATATATATATATATATATATATATATCACGATATATATATATATCACGAGGAAGAGAGAACCATAAACCTTGTTGCTAATTTCTCGTTCCAACTTTTTGTGAAAAGTCCAAAATCAAGTAAAATAGTTTCATTAAAGTAAAAGATCCTTAATTCTCTAATTTCCTAGTGAGGATTCATCCCGATTCCTGGCATGGAATTTGAACCCTATAGTATATAGTAATATAGACTCTTCTCAACTACTTATTAATGATGATTCACTAACCATTTTATATACTTAGGATTAGCCCAATCATGAACTTAAGTCTCAACTTTTTCAACCGGGGTACGGCCTAAGTTACTTATGTTTTTCTAGGAAAATGATATACGGCCCGCGATTGGGGACCACGTGTCGCGACTTTATTGGCCCCCCCCCCATTCGCATGGGTCTGCCACCGAAATCTCCCCTAATTGGACGCTGACACGTGGCCCGCAGTCATAGGCTCAACGTCCTTTTTTTTTATCCAAACTGGCTCAAATACCTGGTTAAACCGAAACCACCAAGATCCTACTAACTACACAAGTTGCAAACTCAAACAAAATTAGAACAATCTTTCGATTCACCATTTATAGTAGGAGAAATTATTCAGTGAGCCAGGATCATCGTGCACCTTGATTCTCCTCCGGCAGCGAGGAGGAAGTGAGCCATGCTCACTGAATAATTTCTTTTATAGTAGTGGTACAAAGAACCCTGATTTCCAAGAGAATACCTGTACCAGGGATTCAGATCATATCAAGTATTTAGAAGAAGACTTCTTAGCAGTTAACCACTCATTTTATGCCTTGCTTCAGGTGATCGTAATCAATAATCAGTTCCCCGGACCGCTACTGAACACGACGACCAACGACGTCATCCATGTCAACCTTCATAACAACCTCGACGAGCCTTTCCTCATGACTTGGTAATTAAACCGTCTTTGTTCATGCCTGAGTTATATAATGAGTTATTTAGTAGTAGGGTCTCATATAATATGTAATATCAGGGTTCGGGTCTCTAAAGTATCCGGCGTTAGTATATGGATCTTAGAATCACTGTTCATAAGCCTACGCGAACAGTAATTTTAAGACCTAAACTCTAATGTCGAACATTTTGGAGACCCAAATCCTAATATCACATATTATATGGAATCCTATTACTAAATAACCCTTATATAATTGATGAACCGTATATGTTTTTCCCTCTAAATTTTAGTTTCAGGATTTTTGTACGTGTTCTAGTTAATTCTTGTTTTGGTTATAGGAATGGGGTGCAGATGAGGAAGAACTCATGGTATGATGGGGTGGAAGGGACTACCTGTCCGATACAGCCAGGGAAGAACCTTACCTACAGTTTCCAGGTGAAGGATCAGATCGGGAGCTTCGCCTACTTCCCCAGTCTCCACTTACAGAGGGCTGTAGGCGGTTACGGTCCGATCCGCATCAACAACCGCAACGTCATCCCCATCCCTTTCGACTTCCCTTACGAGGACCACGATATCATGATAGGCGATTGGTACAATGCCGGTCACAAGGTTATGTATAATGTGTTTCTTGCTTCATATAGAACCCCAATAATATTGGGATATCAAGGTTACCTATAACGTGTTGCTTTATATAGAACCTGAATAATATTAGGATATATCAAGGTTATCTATAATGTGGTTCTTCATATAGAACCCCAATAATATTGGGATATCAAGGTTACCTATAATGTGTTGCTTCATATAGAACCTGAATAATATTAGGATATATCAAGGTTATCTATAATGTGGTTCTTCATATAGAACCCAAATAATATTGGGATCTCAAGGTTATGTATAATGTGTTGCTTCATATAGAACCCGAATAATATTGGTATCAAGGTTATCTATAATGTGGTGCTTCATGTATGAACCTGAATAATATTGGAATATCAAGATTATCTATAATGTGGTTCTTCATGTATGAACCTGAATAATATTAGGATATCAAGATTATCTATAATGTGGTTTTTCATATAGTACCCGAATAATATTGGGATACCGGATATGCTTATCGATATATATTTGTTTCTCTAATTTTTTCAAACAGGATTATCTATAATGTGGTTCTTCATATAGTACCCGAATAATATTGGGATACTGAATATGCTTATCGATATATATATTTGTTTCTCTAATTTTTGCAAACAGGAGCTCAGAGCTGTTCTTGATGGAGGGAATACACTGCCTTCGCCCGATGGAATTCTTATAAACGGGATGCCTCCTTTCAAGTCAAATATCCATTTCGAACCAGGTAAATACCAATGCATCTCAGTTATTTTTGCAAGATATATAGTTTAGTGATAGTCCAATAAATCTCCAATAAATAGAAGGAATTGAGAGTACAATGAATGTTTGCTTGAGATCTCTATGAAACAACATGAGCATGAATGATGTATGTGATCTGAACTGATTTTCATGTGCATTCCAGATTTTTGCCTTTTACTGATATGAATATATCATACATTAGCTGCAATTAGTATTCACTTTTGTAAGGTAGTAGAATATATTCTCCAAGATAGGCGCATGCGTCCAACCATCATCCCAACTCGGAACACAAATAAAAATCACCGGTAGAGCAAGATTGCGACTAAATAGAGTTACAAGGCTTTACAAGATCGCTACAGATTCATAATCTAAATTAGTAGAGAAAGTATACAAAAAGAACTCAAAAAATCCCCGGAGAAAGATGAAAAGAAAAGAAAATAGGTGAGCAAAGGAGCTTTCATTAATTATTTTTAGCTTTCATTAATTATTTCTTTTTGCTCTCTCATCGTCAATGAAACCTTACTTTCAGCGGTACTCAGCATACCCTACTTTGACAACCTAAACATTTATTTCTATTTTTGGTCTAAATGTTTTTATTTTTATTTTCGGTACTTTTTGCACGTTGTAAGCACGGACGAAAGCCTCTCTTTATACTAAATACAAGACAGAGCCATTGTATATATAGATTTCAGCCCACAACTTCACCAAAGTCTCTTCTTACTTTTTTAGAAAAGAAGAAAAAACAAACCCTTTAGTTATCAAAATATATATCTAAACTCCTACATAACTACATTTCTTCAACAATCAGTACAATCCCTATGAAACAATCTTTGTCTAGAAATGTTGCTAAGGAATAGAATGTCATGTTTCTATCTTTCGATATAACCACAAGTTCCTCTTACTTGCAGGAAAGACGTACCGACTTAGGATCTCCAATGTCGGGCTCAAGACATCGATCAATTTCAAGATTCATGGCCATCGGATGCTACTTGTTGAAACTGAGGGCTCCTACACCCAGAAGCAACATTACAAATCCCTCGACATCCATGTTGGTCAATCGTACTCGGTTCTAGTCACTGCCAAGAAGCCGGGGAGGTTCTTGCACAACATGGTCGCCTGCTCTCGCTACATCTCGCCCATGCTCTGTGGCGTCGCTAACGTGCATTATCCTGGCTCTGTCGCGTCTCCATACAGGTTCATTAGCCCTTGGGGTCCTCGACCAAGGGACTATATCAATTCTATGATCCAAGCTAAATCAATAAGGTATGAGCCTTCTACTGCTTCTGTTTTCGTATCAGTGCACGATAATCTATGTTGCACGGACGCAGTGGTGTGCGTCCTTACCAACCTGTATTCATGTCCGTATGGTACAACATAGTTGACTACTTTCTGTATCTAGCCGTATCCGTATTGTGTCCTTAAGTCGTGCAACATAGACTACAATCATTCTTACCTTGATTCGAATTTGTTTCCAACGCAGGTGGGACTTGAACGTGGGAGCGGCACGCCCTAATCCTCAAGGGTCCTACCAGTACGGGAAAATCAACATCACCCGCACGATTATACTTAAGAACGGGGTCGGGCTGATCGATAACTTCACACGGTTCACAGTCAATAACATCTCATTCCTGCACTCCGACACCCCGTTTAAGCTGGCAGACAGATTCAACATCCCCAACGTATTTTACCCGGGCCTGATCCCCGACCGACCAGGCAATAATAAGCTGATGCTCAGCTCCCCGGTGATCGATGCACGATACAAGGATTTTATTCAAATCGTGCTCCAAAACTTGGAGTCCAGCATCCAAACGTGGCACATAGATGGATACAACTTCTTTGTTGTCGGGTAAATCTCAAGTTACTTAAGTTACCTGATATTATGTTCAACTATATACAGATAATGGGTTAAGAATTTTTGTCGAGTAAATCTCAAGTTAACTGACATTATGTTTAACTATATACAGATACTAAGAATTTTTTTGTCCGATAAATGTCAAGTACTCAAGTTATCTGATGTCATATGTTAAACTATGTACAAATAATAGATTAAGAATTTTTTTGTCGGGTAAATCTCAAGTACTCAAGTGACCTGATGTCATATGTTTAACTATATACAGATAATGGATTAAGAATTTTTTTGTCGGGTAAATGTTAAGTTACTTGAGCTACTTGATATTATGTTTAACTATATACAGATAATCGGTTAAGAATTTTTTGTCGGATAAATCTTAAGTTACTCAAGTTGCCTGATGTCATATGTTTAACTATATACCGATAATGGGTTAAGATTTTTTTTGTAGGGTAAATCTCAAGTTACTCAAGTTACCAGATGTCATATGTTTAACTGTATACAGATAATGGGTTAAGAATTTTTTGTCGGATAAATTTCAAGTTACCTGACATTATATTTAACTATATACAGATAATGGGTAAAGAAAAAAAATTTCCTGGTAAATTGACATTATATTTAACTATATACAGATAATGGGTAAATATTTTATTTTTTGTCGAGTAAATCTCAAGTTACTCAAGTTACCTGACATTATGTTTAACTAAATACAGATAATGGGTTAAGACTTTTTTGTCGGGTAAATCTCAAGTTACCTGACATTATATTTAACTATATATAGATAATGGGTAAAGAATTTTTTTTTTTTTGTCAGGTAAATCTCAATTTACTCAAGTTACCTGACATTATGTTTAACTATATACAGATAATGGGTTAAGAATTTTTTGTCGGGTAAATCTCAAATTACCTGACATTATAGTTAACTATATATAGATAATGGGTAAAGTTTTTTTTTTCGAGTAAATCTCAAGTTACCTGACATTATGTTTAACTATATACTGTTTAACTATATACAGATACTGGATTAAGAATTTTTTGTGGGCTATATCTCAAGTTATTTTAAAGTATTTTTGTAGTGCTATATACAGATAATGACTTAAGAATTTATTTATTTGTCCTAATTTTGTTTTACAGTATGGGCTATGGTGTGTGGGATGAGACCAAGAACTCAACGTACAACATGAAAGATGCTGTCTATCGCTCTACAACGCAGGTAAAGTATTGCACTCATGAATATCAGATCGACAAGGACGTATACAATCAAGTAAATATGTTACGGGTTTATGATTCTTGTTTCGCCTTTGGTTGGTTTGTAGGTGTATCCGAAGTCATGGACAGCGATCTTGTTTTCCTTGGACAACCAAGGCATGTGGAACATCCGGTCGCAGGATGAAGAGAAGAGGTACCTGGGTCAAGAGGTTTACATGAGGGTTAGGGGAGATAATGATGATGAAACCCTTCCCAATCCTCGGGACGAGTTGCCGATTCCCAGGGATCTTCCCCTCTGTGGAAGGGCTCAACCCTTTCTTAAGAGCAGGAACTTAGACTAAGGAGGATGGGTTATCACTTCCTATTTAATACTCTCTGCACGATTTTAGTTCGTTATCGTTGTACATTTATCAAGAATTTCTCTTAAACTAAATATGTATCGGTTATAATTTGCTTAAACAGTATGTAGATTTAATTTATGTATCTATATGTGCGATTCGCTATAAAATAGAAATAATTTGGTGAAGGTATCATGTTACTATCTTTTAGATGAGATAATATGTAACCATATTGGTAAAAACTCTCTTAATTTCCCTCTAGTAAAATTGGGGGGCCCTTCTTATAACTCTGCTCGATTCGTTTCAAGATATGCTCTTCTATATGAACTAGAGAGCATAATAAAGCTCCTAAGCAAAAGAATTTAACATGTAATCAATTAGTCTTTATTCATTCCGTTGTATAAGTGTGCTTTAATTCCTCACAATAAGAGATCGAAAATCATTCAGCAATTTCTTTCTTTTTCTCCATTATTTTCAAGCTTTCATCTCCAATTTAATGAGATATGGAAAATTTCCAGCGACAACCAATCTTTCAAACACTTCTTGCACGTCCTAACATCAACAAGAAAAGTTCAGGTATGGATTTTTCCAAGTCCATATTTAATTTTGCTCATCATTCATATCATCCTGGACATCCTTCACTATCAATTGCAGCATTGTCACTGATTTAGTGATCCTCACGAGCAGCTACCTACACAATCACCAACTACAGCAGCAGCAGCAGAATCAACACTTACAGCAGTAGCAGCAGCAACAGAATCAACACTCTAGTTATCAGCAAATTCATAGTCATCAGCTAACCTCACTTTCTCAATCCCAAAACTACGAGCTGGGTTGATTAGTTCTTTGTACATGCCTACTCGCTCACAATTAGAAGTCGGGTTTATAAAAAATTTAGAAAATGAACAATTTGTCACGTTTCGTAACAAATTGTGACTACACGATGTCCACTCTTCAACTCGAGGGGAAGTATTAAGATTATTGCATATTATACAATTATTTAGTTTTTTTTTTTCTAGTAAGATTATTGCATATTATGTAATTACTTAGTTTTTTTTCGTTGTTTACTTTTCAGTATAAGCAAATATTCCATTGATACGGGATCTTGATATTTTAGGCATGTAATCAGTTAGTCTTTATTCATTTCCTTGTATATTTATGCTTGTAATTCCTCGTAATGAGATAGAAAATTATTTACCAATTTTTTTTTCTTCTTTTCTTCCATTATTTTTAAGCTTTCATCTCCAATTTAATAAGGGTTATTTAAACTAACTATCCCTAAGTTTTGGATATATAACACGGAATGCTCTTACTTTTAAACTAATTACACTGACCATCCCTCCCTTTAAAAAAAAAGAAAATTAATAGGGATAATTAGTGTTGTAACTTTTTAGTTTCATCTAGGGACAACCCGTGTAATAACCATAAAACATGGGGCGGTCAGTTTAATTACTTTAAAAGTAGGAGTACCCGTATTATAAACTCAAAACTTAGAAATAGTTTATGCAAAATAAGGTAAACGGAATATGAGCCATAGTGCTCATATTCCTACATGACATGAGCCATGCACATATGGACCAATAAAAATAGATTTCTACATCCCATGTGCACTAGTACACTCTATTCCTATTGGTCCACATGTGCATGACTCATGTAGAAATATGAACACTATGGTTCATATCCAGTTTACCCGTGTAAATAACCCATTTAATAATTATCAATCTGACAACAACACTCAATGTTATATGGTGACCCCTTAGGTAGTCCAAAACGTTTCAGCCATTGGAGAGGAGAGATGGAAACGTCAAGTTCTCTTCATGTGTCCTACTGAAGATGGTGACACTGTGGTTATCCTTCAACATTTAGGCCATTAAAGAAGAAAATATCTCTGATTAAGTTCCTGTCAGTCTCCAAGTGGAGCGTAGAAAAAAGTTTTGATGGATGTTTTTTCTCCTAAAGATTAGATTTCCTTTTTAATGGTGTGTCTGCCAATGTTTGTAGGTATTATATGCTTTTCCTTAACTTATGTGTCTCAATTTTGGGTAATGTCAACTGGTTCGCATGGAATACAATGGTAAAAAGTAAATAAATCAATTCTACGGAATTATTTTACTAGAAAATATTTCAAGAAAGTTTAAAATTTATTTTATGAACAACTTAATTCTGGTGTTTGATTGTCATTATTTTCCATGAAAAATAATATATTCTTATGGACTGGACCAGTTTCATTTTCGCATTATTTTGGAAGAAAGTATGAAAATTTTTATTTTTTTTGAAAAATAATTCTATGAAAAATATAAGTTGTCATACACTACGCATTGGGTAGAAAATTTGTGATAAAAATATCTATCTATTATATTATATAATATGAAAACTTGAAAGATTTTACTGTAAGACTATCAATATTCCTAAAATGCCCTTAACTTAACCTATATTATTTAATTTGTTTGAAAATATAAATCATCATTAATGTCCACTACCACCATTAATACCTACTATCATTATAAATAGTAAATACTTAGTATCCATTATTATGTTTCTTTCCACTATTAATTTTTTTTTAACTTTATAAAATTATAATGGTATAAATACCAATTATTTACAAATATCTTATTTTCTTAAAAAAAAAAGGAAATTTTTTCAAAAAAATATATTTCATTGCGAATATTTTACTTTGAAAAAAATGAAAAAAAAATAGCATATTAAAAGTTGGTAAATAAAAAATAATTTCTTTTCAAATAATTGTAAATACAAATTTTTTTTTTCTAAAAAAGTTTACTATACAAATAAATTAGCATAAAATATACGTGCAAAGCATACACACAATTACTAGTTTTTTTTTTTTTTTTAAAGTCCAATCAAACACAGACGTAATGAATCAGGAATAGTGATAGTGTTCACAAAGGCTTCAATATTGTCCACGCATTAGATCTTATCATGAATGTAGGAAAAAAAAAAAAAGATAAATTTATTTTTCGAACTTTAGGGTGTAACTTTGAATATCATGTTAATTTCTTGCAACTTGCCTGTAGTTTGTCTTAATTTTCATGCAACAGTTTTTGAGCTTCATAACTGGTCCAGGAGCATCTTGCTCAAAAGTCAAAACCTGCCGACTATTAATATTGATGCATACTGATACAGTAGTCTGGTTTTTGTGATTATGTTTGATTTCAATTTTTAGGCTTATTTTCAACTGGATATCCTCAAATATTTCTGTTTTTTCAACTTGATATCTTAAATATTTTTTACTCAACAATTTGATACCATCAACTATTGAATATTTTCAACTTCATATCCTAAAAAAAAAAAAAATACCCCTGCTCCTCCCTCCTCCTCCTCCTCCTCTCTCTCTCTCTCTCTCTCTCTCTCTCTCTCTTCTCCTCCTATCCGGCAGCGGCAGCAGCGACGATGGTAGGGGGGTGTGGGAGGAAAAGAGAGAGAGAGAGAGAGAGAGAGAGAGAGAGAGAGAGAGGAGTATTCTTAGTTTTTTTTTTTAGGATATTAAATTGTTGATTAAAAAAAATTTATATCAAAGTTGAAAAACATAAATATTTGAGGGTATCAAGCTGCAAATAAGTCCAAATTTTAAGAAGTTGATGTACCGAGAGCAATACTATATTGTAATGTCTATAGAGTTTATTTGAGATGGTAAGTGGGAGGAAATGATATATGTGTGATAGGCATTTGAGTCTTTTTTTGAAGATTAATACAATTAAGATATTTTTTGCGGACAATGATGCAACACAACATGTTTCCGATATGAAGATAGTGATGCCTACCTGTTTTGGTGTCGTATCTTTTGGAGTGTCTATGATATTTTCGATATGTGCTAGGCATAGACACGTACAAAACATGAGTTTTTGAATTGTTCGTGCTACTTAGCTCTTGAGTCTTGAGTGACATAAACTTTACTATGTTTGTTTTTGCACTGTGATCCTAATTAGTGTTGATCCATGAGGTATGATATTGGATTGGACTTATATGTTTTAAAAGAAAATTTCCATCTTAGTATGATATTGGACTCGACCCATATGTCATAATTTCTTTTTTCCATATTAAGACCTAGACCAAATACAATTATCTGCACATCATAATCTCACTTCCCAACAGATATGAGACTAAACAACCAACTCCATTGTCACCATCTTTGAACACTCAACCAGATACGAGATACAACCCAATAATCTACTCGTTAGCTCATTTTCGCCAGCCAAGTAACTAAGCACCCTGGCTACCTTAGCTCGTTTTCAACATCCGAGTAACTAGGCACCCAGAAGTTCCATACATAGTCATCTTGATCCATTGGACCATATACCAAACTGACACGTTCATCCGCACCACCAATAGGTGCGCCAACCACACGTTTTGCTCCATCTTAGACATGTCGAATCCATCTCTGAAGCTAATCCGTATAGTTGCCTCCAACATTAGATCCGATATATTTTCACTCGGACATTTGACGTCACTCATGCTACCTTATAGAGAATGTCCCAACTCCACCTTGAGAAATAGCGTCCATATAATCTGATTATACGCATGAACGTTGAACAAAAATATCTCTCGAACCAATGTAACATTCGGCTCTCATACCAGATGTAGGAACGTGCTATGACCCTAACCAGGATTGATCAATGAAGTATAATTTAGATTCCTTTTAAGAAATATGAGACTAGTCAAATATTATATTTTATGGAACAACTCCGGTTCAGACCCCACCTCGTTTCCAACAACAAAAGCTATCCCATAAATAAATTGGAGAACCCACCTAAAAAGCCTAAAGGGTTATGTGGTCAACACCCACTTTTTAACAAACTAAAGACTGCTCACCATCCTTAAGCTAATCTCACTTGTGGATGGACTTCCTATTTGATTATCCCTTTGTTGCATGGGCAGACTCGGCAGTTGGGGAGGGGGGAAGGGAGCAGTGGGCCCAAATAGAATGCAACCCAACGTACGTAAAGTCTCGTATGTATCGTCGGACATCTCTAAATATGTTCAGTTTCCTTAGATATGTATTCCCCCAGTTGAATCTTGAAAACCAAATATACTTAAGTATCGGATACAGATGCGTACCTATTAAGTGTATACGTTGTTGAAGTTCCTTAAAGAGGCTAAGAGCCACACGAGATTGTTACTTGCAATAATCTTGTTGAGGATTGGAATAGAAAAAGTGTCCATTCTTAAATTGAGTTGGTATGGGTTATGTTGCAGTGGGGTACCACATTTTTAATCTAGGAAAATTGATTTTTACTATTAAAAAATAATAAATTATAATAAATATGAAAAATAATGGTGATTTGGTTGACGGTTTGAGAAAGAGAAAAAACTTACAATGTAAAACAAGTTCGACAATGAGAAGAAACTTACAATGTAAAACAAGTTCGACGTTGCGCATCCAATAACACAACTCTCGTCGCGATCCGAAGTGTTCTCGAAGAATAATTATAAATTTTCAAAAAATATCGTTATGGCAAAATTCGACGAATTTGGACTAAATTTATTGTGAACAATCAACAAATTCAAGTTTCGTCAATTTTCACAAGTCGGCTATGACCGTACGCATCATAAATAATGAGATTTTTATAAAAATAATGTTACGCAAAAAAAAAAGTAATATCACTATTTTGGTTATATACATAGATATTCTTTCCCCTCAATCCAAGCAGACCCTAACGAAATTTTCGTACTTTGTACCGTTTATTCTCTTTCAAGGGGAGCAGATCTATTTCTCAATGTTCAAACTGCAAAATATTTTTTGTTTCATTTTAAATGTTTATGTACATTGTATTGCATATATAGAGTTTCTTTGTCATTTGACTTGCACACCGTCCATCCATGCGTTTTCGACTATAATTCATTTGACATTGATGTTTGAATGGAAACTATATATATAAACTAAAAAAATAAATCCCAGGGGGCGTAGCTGCACCCCTCGGGATCAAGTGGCTACACCACTGGTTATGTGATTATGTAATGTCACACTTGAAAACTTTTGCTATGAAGCTATATATTATGGGGTGCGCGGAAGTGTTGCCAACCCACCTGAGATAATCAATCAATCTAACGATGATCAAACATAGATCAAAGACAATGTATATGGCGGTGACTGCGTCACATAGACAAATCATAATCTATATAACTCAGATGAAATTACAAGATTGAACCAATATCAAACCCTTTGCCCTAATAGGTTCAACCCCCTCACCAACTCGAGAAGAAAAAAAAGAGATTACAATTAAAATCACTCACCAAATCCCGTAGTAATTTTCCTGAACGAAGGCGATGACTCATCGATCAAATATCCTCTTCCTTCTGTCTTGGATGGTGTCACGACCCGCACCCGGAATTTGGGCATGAGTCGTGGGTACGTCCAGCCTACGCCGCAGCATCGGCGGTAGAACGCTGTCTAGGTCGCAAACATAATATATCCTGTCAATAGTCTCAACTCCATACGGAGGACAATGATAAATAAACCACAGTTCTATGATATACTCAATCACAAGCTAATAGAAATCATAGCACGATGAGAAAAGAAAAGAGTTCTAATAAAAACCAACCACAATAATCCAACTCAAATCCTGGGTCTAAATGACCTCACAAAGTCACAAAATAATAAATACATCTCAGTCTCAGTCTAAAACAATAAATGCAGAAAAGTAATCTAAGAACAGCCAGGTAAATTCTCCTCTAGGCTAGGCAACTCCTCTGGAGTTTCTGGAGTGAAATCACCCTCTAATCCGGGGCCGTAATGAGTGGGACAAAGATCCTCCAGGTCCTCTGAAAAATGTTATCCAGTCAGTATTGGAGCGAAGCACAAGCACTAACAGCAGTTTCATTAAATTGACAAAATCTATAAACAGTGTAAGAGATACAAGATGGAAATAAATGCTGAAAATGAGAAGTACAGGAGAAATGAAATAGGCAACAGAGCATCTAGCAATGAACAATAAATAGTAAATGCTAGAACAATGAATCTGAATAAAGATAAACATCTAACTAAGTGTTTGAAGTATTAGTTTATCATGTGATCAGCTTGGGACTAGATCAGGCTGGTTATATATGATTAGCTATGATTCTTGAAGGTCAGGCTAACCATATTGTTAGCTATGATGCATGATAATGGTCAGGCTAATCATATATAACAGCTATGAAGCATGATGATGGTCAGGCCGCACCCGACGTGAGAAGTGGGGTGAGCTATGATGCATGGTAAGGATTTGGATATGATCACATAATCTACTAATAGTTCCCCACCCCCAGCTAGCACGGTGGATTCCAATCACGACTCCTCGTGATGGGGATCTAGGGTGCTAACTCGTGTATCCACAGTGTCGGAATCAAGTATGTAATACACTACAATTTATAGAAGTAATCAACAATGAAAACTGTCAGAGAATGTACTCGCCTGTGGTCCTGAGCAAGGTGTGAGGATCGATGTCCAAAGTGGAATCACAATGACCTATTTGTGGAATATAAATGTCAGAGACTGAATTCAAGGAATAACATGTTTAACTAATTTAAATATGAGGCTTCTAGGTCATACTAAAACCTACTGGTCAATATTAGGTTAACTTGTTACTCTAGGCTTCATATTAATACTAAGCAATGTTTTACATACTAGGCATTTAGTATAGATATAACTCCTATTTAAGTTCTAAGGGATTATTAATCTATTTAACCCTTACCTAAACTAGTATTCCAAAATCCAACCTTAACTCATAAACTCTATGTATCAACTAGGATACCATGTACTTCGTTTGATACCTTAGAGAACTCACTGAAACATAAGTACACTGCTAATCCTACTAATACATCCACTGTCTAATTGCTGGGATCCTACTGATACCACCTATTGATATAACCCACACACACAAGTTCTGAACTGACACAGTACCCACTGATGTTCACACAGTTTGCTCACTGCTCACTGGTTTTTGGGATACTCACACATGTACACAGTCCTCACAATCACTCACAGGCACTCTGTTTTCCCCCTTACTGAAACACTCACCTAGCTATCTAACACACAGAGCATACTAACTCTACTTCACTAGCTGATTCAATTAGATAGTCACTGTATCAGTTTAGACTGATACATTCAAGTATCTCTCCCATAATGCCAACTGCTACTCCTCTTCTCATTAACACACATACACACACAAGATCTCAAACCACACTGACCCAAGACACACACACTGACACAGTTCAAATACTGAACACCTCACAGTTTACACAGGTCTGGATACACATGGTTTCCCATCTCAGGCTCATTGATGCATTCAGTGATACACTAGATACACTCACATATATATATCCCTACACTGCTACCCAATGTCAGTATCATAGAGACACTCTTAAAATAGGGTCACACTGATATACATAGGTACACTCAGGTATCTAACACACAGCCACTGCTAAGCCCACACACAGAAACTGAAACTCATATAGGTCATAACTGACACACAGGCACAGGTTTTTCACACTGGCATAGGGGTTCTCACACTCAGTTCACACTCTCTCATAGGCTGAAACTCAACATCAAAACCTGATACACTTGATACCCTCAGCCATACACACACAGGTATCAACTGAGACACTAATTAACACAGGAAATTCACTCACTGAGACACTGAAATACTAAGACACTGCTACACAAACTGAAATCTGTACAGCAACACACAAGCTAACAGTATGCACACAACACTACTCACTAATCACACATAGATACACCCCATGTTCACTGCACACAGCCAATTAAACCCCTATGCACAGAATTTGCACCCAACCCATTGACCCAAACCAAATCTGCACAGTGTACACACCCTCTAATATGTATACTGATACATATTCACATGTACACACAGACATATAGGTATCCTGAAATCCTGAGACACACACACAGACCTCTCCATCAACCATGCTGTACTTGCATAGAGAGTCAGTGTGCAACTGATACTGCACACTGATGTGGTTTGCCTGCAGTTTCTTCCTCAAGGCTGCTACCAAGTAAATCCCCACTGCACATGTGTGCAACTTGACACACATGAACCTTCAGTCCAGTCCCTTGGCACTCAAATCCACTGTGATGCACCCCCCTAACTACAAAGGTTTCCTCTTCTATGGTCTGATACCACTACCCCTTCATTGATACCAAACTCTAACCATCTGATACCATGTTCAGTCCACCCCATCTGGACTGATACTCGATTATCAGTTAGCCTGTAGTAATACCCAACTCTAACACATATCAAGTTTCTTCCCAAATACACAGCCATATACACACAAAATTTAGCTAGTTACTGATACATTAGAACTATACACAGGTAATAACACACACTATATTCACACAGGTTCACATTACCTACTGGCACATAGACACAGGTAATATAGATCTGGATACACACAGAAAATAACATAGGGATACTTACTCACTGCAAAAATCCAATACCTACACACAGGAAACTCAATAAAACTCCCCCCCCCCCGAATGTACAGGGACTACATCCTGATACTCTACTAACCCCAAGCTCACTCAAAACAATGCACAGGTCTCTCTCCAAATCACACAACCTGTTCTACTATGTCTGTACAGGAAACCCAAACACACTGCACATTTCCTTCGACTGTGCACAGGACCTCCCCAAAACCCGACTGCTCTATGCTCCCTCAAATCACCACCCACCTATACACTCTATGCAAAATAGCTATGTATATAGATTGTATATTAAAACATGCAGTAAATAGAACACCTAGATAGGCAAACCCCTAATAAATATTTCAACAAACACCAAGAGTGCAGCAAATTGGATTTACTCAAGAACCCATGAATCCTTAATTCAAATCCTAAAATCGGGTTCAACCTACACATATGAGATGAAATCAACCTACCTACGAATACCTAGGGTTAGGGTTTCTGATAATTGGGGAAAACAATTGTTGGGGACACTTAAACCTAAACAAACCCTAAAATCCGAAACTACACAGCAAGTGTGGGTTCCTAATGGCCATGAACAACAGAAAACAGAATTAAAATGAATAGAAATAGGGTTTTACCTAGGGTTATGGCTTCTTCAAGGGAGGTTCTTCTTCTCCAAGGCTTCCTGACCCACGTTCCTTGCTTTCCTTGCTTTGGAGGAGGAAGATGGAAGCCCTAGGGTTAAATCTCGAATTTTGGAGTGGGGAGATGACTTCTCTTGTGGAGGCTAGGGTTTCCTGTTTTCTACATGAAGGATGGCTTTGAGAGAAGCTTCCTTTTTATATTAAACCTAGTTTTAGGGTTTCCATGCCTAGTCTTTTTAGGTTAAACCCCCTGGCCCTCTCATGTAGAACCTAATAACTCAGGTTTAGGCCTTCTAGGGTTTGAGGTCCAAACCTAAAATTAGAATTCTAGGGTTTCATTAGAACTGGTTTACAATTAGGATTTAGTCAATAGGGTTTGTCTTAATGCATTCTAGGGTTGACCTAAAACCAAATATCACTTACAAAATATAATTAGTTTATAAAACTCAGCAATTTAGTTTAATACATAATTATTTAAAATGGCAAAATTACACAAATGCCCTTATAGAGAAAAGTGGTAGTGACAGATGGCGAGCCCTAAGAGCAAAGCACGGACTTTTTTTTAGATTTCTTATGGACGAGCATCCTGAATCTCCACCTTTGTGCTATATTCTTTGTGCCTCCACCCTCAACCCATATATATATATATATATATATATATATATATATATATATATATATATATGATGAGAAAATTATATTCTAGGTCATAATAGAATTTTCTAAATAGAAAATCCTAAAATAGGAATCTTATTATACCTAAAACAGCTACTCATATTCTAAACTGGACTCCAACAATAGGTCATAATATGATTTCCTAAATAGAAAACCCTAAAATAGAAATTATATTATACCTAAAACAACTACTCCTATTCCAGACTGGACTCCAACAATCTCCCCCTCCAGTCTGATGAGAGGATGTTGACACATGGTTCCTCAACTAGACTCCGTGCATGTTGCCCCGCGACATAGTTTCTGCTCCCCCATGCCATCGATCTCCAATCCCCCGAGCTGCTTTGCTTCTTCCTTTGTCTCCAGCTCCTTGAAGGCCACATCGACTCAAGCTGCCATGCATTGCACCTCTTGTACCACTGGGATCCAGTCATTATCAATAACACGGTCAAGACCGATACCTGACAATCAGCCTCACCGTAAGTCTTGGCTGCATGTCCCCGACTTTTGTCTTCCACCAGAACATACTATCATTTTGACAAACTTTTTCACCCTTGGTTGGCCCAACCAAACAGATGGTACGATTCTTCCGAGATTTGAACTCCTGAACTTTTCCACCTTCGTGTCCGACACTGAAGCTCCCTCGTACACATGCATCCTCGAGCAGAATATTATGCATTGTGCATGTCGTTGATGACCCATAGCTTCCCCGGAACTGTGTGAATGGAGATGCACCCGCCTCAGATTAAGTTTGCTGAAAACATTGATCTCCTTCGTGGCTTAGAACTGTTGAAACCGATGTCGCTTCACAAAGCTTTGTTAAACCACCCGTCACCAAAACCGGATCCGTAGAGCAACCCCCACCTAGAGACCGTCCAGCTATCATGGAACCGACAGACTGACCCTCAATCTTTGACTCATCACCATCCTTCGCTTTGTCTCGACGAACTGAACCCGCTGTATCCCTTAAAATACCTCGAATACCTCCCAAAGCAAGTTTCCAACGATCCACTAACTCTTGTCGAACATCCCTCGAGCCTTCATCCGACACTACTAAAATAAGTTATTTTAGCGACATTTAAAAATGTTGCTAAAATGGTAAAATACGTCGCTAAATGTATTTAGTGGCATATTTAGCAACGTTTTATGGTAGTCACATTTTAGCTAGTCGCTGACAAACTATACGTTGCTATAGCGACGTTTAGTGGTGACGTTAACACATTGCCAAATATTTTGAATGCGACGATGTTTTGCGTCTCCACGTCACCATTTTAGCGAATTCTTAGGTGTCGGTAAACGTCACCAATATTTTTGTTATTAGCGACGTGTTGCGACAAATTCAGCAACGTATAGCAAATATCGCCATGTCAGCATATCAGCGACGTTACCGGTACAGAGTAGCAATGTTAACGTACATATTATCGACACAGAAAAATGTCACTAAACGTCGCTACCCATAGCTAAACGTCGCTAATTTTAACAACAAAATTAAAAAAATATTATATTTTTTACACTACATATGTTGCAGTTTATCAATTCATAATTTATATTATTAGACCCGGAGCAACCCTCCGTTGAATTTTTTAGGTTCGCCGACCCCTTCGGTGAAACACTCAACACCGATCAATTTTTATGCATTTAATATACATAATAAAGTAAAATTTAAAGAAATAGACACATTGAAATTATAAACTATGTCTCAAAATAAATATCCAGTAACCATCACAACTGGTACTGAGTGTCAACAAATAAAGTCTGAAATATACCTCAATAAATGTATAAAATAAATACATAAATGATCCAAGATCATGGACCAAAACTCACAAACAAATAAACTGTCCTAACTAGGACTACTGCTGATCCGGAGGAGGAGGAGCACTACGGCAAGCCCAGGAGAACAACTACTGCTGATCAGGAGGAGGAGGAGGAGGAGTACCGCTGCAAATCTGGGATATTAGCGAGGCCCACTGCTCCATTAAAATCATTATGGTACCCGATGGTGGAGTCTGTGTAGTCGATGTAGAAGTTGATATCGTCGGACCAGGAGGACGCATATGCTCCAACATTGTCAGTCGAGCGTTGTAAGTATCCATGACAGATAACATCCTCACAGTACTCTGCTCCACTGACTGGCGCATCTGAACATGTGACGTCTGCAGCCTCGTTAGTGCATTGCTCATAGCTACATGCGACCCCTGTAGCTTCATCATGTTGCGCTTTGTCGACATGGCCAGATCCCTCAGCTCCGCCAGGCTACTGTCACGCCCCAGTCCCAAAATACCGTGGGACTAGACACGTGGCAATGGCCAGCAGTACGCACCGATGGACCAACTCAATATAATGGATCCATCAGGGCATACTTAAGCTGTAAAACAAGTCTACGACAATCACGGCACAACTAATCTCATCCACACCAGATATAAAATATGATCCACAGAATAAATAAGGAATGTAAATCATCAGCAAGTCTCACAAAGTACTTCGGGGAACAACCCGATAAATATCTAGTACAATGGTTCAACAAACCAGAATAAATGACTGAAATAAATAAATAAATACTGAGCACGAAACATGGATGCTCAGGCAAAGTCTTCGGCTAAGACCTCGTCCTCGGATGGCGGTACAGCTCCTGGATCGGCTCCTCCTGCTGCGGTCCCGTATACCTCGGGATAAACCTCGTCTGCAAAATCTGGGGACAAAATCCGGATCCAGGTCCTCAGGGGACATAACAAGGTACAAGAAAGCTCATGCCAATAAATAAGCAGTGCAGCAAATAAATAACTAAATGAAACAATGGGGTAAATATGTAACCATCTAAGTGAAATGCAAGTGAGAGCAGCACGAATACTCAGGCTGAGACCACTACAAGCTCTGTGTCTGGGAGCCGGTAGCAGCAATAACTATGTGTTTACTATGTTTTATATATATATAATCAGCTTGTAGCCTGTGTGTCTCTCCCCACCCAATGTAACCACGCATATCATGTCCATAACGTCTCATGTCCATGTCAAGCGCGATCATAGCTAAATGCAACAAGTCATAATGTATATAGAATATAAAATCTATGTCAAGTCCTGTATCCTATACAGAATCACCACGAATATCTCGGGAAAATCCTGTCTCATGAATAGTGTCAAGTGTCCTGGGTCATAGTGTACTTGATAAGACAAGTACGAGAATATAAAGTGTCACGAGTGTCCATCTCTAGATAACGATACTCAACACCGCGTACGGTGTTGGTACACGACTAATAATCGGAAGCTAAGTACGTCACACGGTCCTAGGTTAAGCATGCACAGCAATATAATGAAGCAAGGAAAATAAGTAACAATACTGCAGAGTTTGGCAAGGTACACTTGCCTGGGGTCCTGGATCCAACAACTGTCCCTGGATCAGTGGGTCCGATGGGTACTCCTCCAAAAGCTGTAATAAACATCACCAACAGTCTCAGAAGATATCAAATAGCTAGAAACGCCTGTCCTTAAGTCCAATTTGGACACAGGGGCAAAAAGGTCATTTTCGGGCCAAAACGGGGTCCACATGTGGGCCACTTTACACCGAAAAGCGCGTCAGGGTCAAAGGTCTCCAAATTACTCAAACTTAATATCAATAATTCAGGAACGATGATACGAACCCAACGAAACTTCCAGAATTGGATTCCGATGAGCCGATCACAAAATCGCCCGTCGAGTGGGGCCTGTGGGACCCACGACACGCGATTTTGTCAACGTTCTCAGAATCGAACCAAACTTGGCTCACAGGACCAGCGTATTGCTACGGATCCGATGGCGCAAGTTTTATCTCGATCCGACGTGTGTACACGAAGTTACAGCGTATTCCAGAAAGGACGGATACAGGGTGTCGTCGGCGGATACGCGTTGATTCCGGAGTGCCCGCACCTCCGAATCGACTTTTGCGAAATCTCACACGACCGTATCAACGTCGCGCACAGTTCGGTAAAGACCGCGTGCGACCAAGTCGTCCCGATTGGCGGGGCAGACTCAGTTCCGGGGTGAAACAGGGCGTTGTTTTTTCCTGTTTTGGATCGCGGTGTACGATCACTACAAGACGCGATGCACCGAGCGAGTTGCACGGGCACCGAGAGGGTTATACAGTCTACGCACAGCAATTTACGGAATCGAAATCGGAGTTACGAGGAGGGAGAAAGCGTTACCTGAACAGGGCTCCGTGAATCTGATTTCCTGTGTCCGTGACGTATCCGAGTCCTGCGTCCGTGTCCGGTGCTGTGCCTGCTGTACTGTTTCGTGTCCGCTGCTTCCTAGGATTTAGGATTTGGGGCTTGATACTGGGACGCCGGGGCGATGGTTCGTCGGGTTAGGGTTCCGGCGAGGTCGTTCAGAGGGTGGTTGATGGTGGTGATTCTGGGCTGGGCAGGACTTGGCGAGGCAGAGTCAGAGATGGAGGGTGCTAGGGGGAGACGCTGATGACGGGGACGGCTAGGCGGAGGTGGAGGACCACGAGGCGAGTCACCGGCAGGAGAGGGGAGAAGTCGACGACGAGGGGAGTAGGCTAGGGCTCGGTCGGCTGTGAGCGGGGAGGAGTTGGGGTGATGGCTCGGTGTCGAGTGCTGGGGTTCAGACGGAGGGGGCGGAGTCGTCGGCGAGCAGAGGGCGGCCGGCGTGGAGAGAGTGGGGACGGCGGTGAGGTGGCCGGGCGAGGCGCGGGCGGAGCTCCCGGCGGGCACGGCGGTGGACGCGGAGGAGGGGGACGCGTGGGGAAGGGGAGATCGGGTCGGCGGAGATAGGGTGACGGGGCAGCGGGCTAGGGCAGGGAGGCCAGAGCTCGTCGGAGAAGACGACGGAGCGAGGGGAGAGCAGGAGGAGGAGAGGGGTGATCCGCCGGAGTCGGGCCTGGCTGCGGGTGGCGGCTCAGGGTTAGGGTTAGGTTAGAATTTAGGGATAATTAGAAATTAGGGATTTGGTAATTGGTTTTCTTTTTCTTTTTCTTTTTTTTCTTTGTGGAGAAACTTAAGGAAAAATATGTATTTATACAAACCGAAATTGGACTAGGGTTAGACCTAGGATTCGGGCTGGGTCACGCTCCTTGGGCTTGGCTTCGGCTCTCATGGGGATGTCAGGCGTTGGCACGGATTTAATTTGGTTTAATTCTACATCGGTTTACAGAGCTTTAAACGGGTTTCCGGAGTCCAATAAATTCACGGAAAATTACCCTGTGTCCGGTTTTTTATTTTACACCATAAAATATTATTTCCATAATATTTTAATATGAATAAACCGCAATTAAAAATCATTGAATTGCCAAAGGCCTGGGTTTTAATTATCGAAAAATCCCGGGAAATTGTAAATTAAAATTCCGAAAATCAGGGGGCTTACAATCTACCCAACTTATAAAAATTTTGTCCTCGAAATTAAATTAGGGTAGGGCTCACTCTGTCAAGTCTCACTTGATTACAGTCTAAGAATTTCTCTCAAGTGAGCATTACGGTCTCTACCCAACTTAGAATTTACCCATCTATTATCTAAGACTATTCATCTAATAAATCTATGCCCCAACTCATTTAATCATGTTATTAAATCCTCAAGTCTTTAACACCAAATATATCACCTATGATATTCCCTTAATCATATAAAAAAGGGTCATCAATAATGTGACCGGCCTGTGGGATATATCTAATACTGTCTATATATCAAACTTATACCAAGCACGAGGTTTCGTCTTTCCGAAATAAGGGAAGACGAAGATCAATAATAAAGAGTTCAAGGGGGAGGTAATAGAATAGAAGTATCGGGATCAAGGCATTTAAAGAATTCAAATAGGAATGGTCAAGTTGTTGTGGATTGAAATCCTATTCTGGTAATCCTTTGTTCGCATGCTCGTATTAGTACAGTTGTGTAACTGATACGATAGGCTCAGACATATCTAGAGGGCAAGTATATTCGTCTACTAATCACTAGATATCTCAATCCACGTAAAGTAGCGTTACGAAGAGCGAACCAAAATGCACTAAGGTTGATCAGACCGTAATACACTGATTCTGAATAGACAATTATATTAATGTACATGTCCACTAATACATATGTCATGAACAAGCTCGATAAAGAATAAGCTTGCAAAACTAGGCTATAGAATAGCAGCAGAAGTCAAGTACAGCAAATTTAAGTACGCTAGATGATGATGAAAGGAGGTACAAATTTTTCAAGTTCACAAAACAAAAACAAACAACCATAATAATAACAGACTCTACAATCTCTATAATTATCATACAACCTCCTTGTCTAAGTCGCTAGTCGACCAAATAAGGGCAAGGACCTCTAAATTCTACAGTCTGAATAAATACTATCTTCTTATGCAAGTCTAAAGTTGTGTCATCCTAGTTCACTTCATCAATGGATCAATAGGGCTAGGTGGTAGTATATTGTGAGGCATACTACCCAACTTATAACAATAAACTAATACTAAAATCGTTTTAAGGATACCGTAGAAACTCTTGTTAAGGTCTACGAGAAGGGGTCTTGGTACCTATTAGGGTATCCTCCTATATTACATAGGTCATGGTCGTCTTAAGCCTTAGTCTTAGTGCTTATAGGACAAGTGTCGATAGTGAGGATAGAAGAGTTACTGGCCGTCAAGGGGAAGGGATCTAACTTGTATCGAGGTGGGGGTACTAATTACGTGATTTAAGGCTAAGGGGTAATCATTGGTCACAATCTACAAAACAACTTAAACTTATCAAGTTCTAACTACCAAGCATAAAGATTTCACACTCAAGGCTACAACTATAAGCCTAGCAAACTATGAGCCCTTAACAAAGAATAAATTTACTTGGCCTACTATCCGAAGTGTCAGATGGCACGAGTTGAAAGATGAAGAGAAGAAACGTAATTAGCCGTCGCAAAATAGCGAGCGCTATGGTCGCAGGGAAATAATCTATAAAATAAAGATAGAGGGCTCTAGATGGTATCATGGTTCTCTAAGGGGGTGGCATGCTAGTTGCCATGTTCGGGGTATGATCAAGGGTGAAGTGTTGATTACATTCCTCTAGGCTTCCTGGGTACTGTCTACTAATAACAAGACAATGATATAAGTTTTATAGTTCCAATATCATCTAACTATGAAGGTTAGGCTCAGTCCTAATGTTAAGTTTTGGTTTTCTATGGGTTCCTCAATGCTAGGGGCAAACATTATGGTAACCTTCTAACTAATTCTAGTAGTGTCTATACTACTCTCAAGTCTTCTTAATACATCAAGGGTAATGGTATGCCAATCTAAAGATAAGGAATTCTAGGTTCACTAGATATTCTAAACTTAGAGGTGTGTCTATATCTCGTTGTATTCTAAATAGGTGCTACTCTAATTATCATCTATCAACAGGAACTTCTATATTCTAGGAGAAGGCTATACTTAAAGAACTATTAGGGGAGTACAGGAATCAAGCAGGATGCAATTGTTCAAAATAGAACATATAGGAGGAAGATGAATCATAGTTAATTGTGGATGAGATCCTATATTCTAGTCCTAGGTGCAGGCTGGTCCGGTCCCTAAGTTGAAACCGAACTATTTAGTCGTAGACCTGCATGGGCCACCACAAAAACCATGTCATGTCCCAGTCCCAAAATACCGTGGGACTAGACACGTGGCAATGGCCAGCAGTACGCACCGATGGACCAACTCAATATAATGGATCCATCAGGGCATACTTAAGCTGTAAAACAAGTCTACGACAATCACGGCACAACTAATCTCATCCACACCAGATATAAAATATGATCCACAGAATAAATAAGGAATATAAATCATCAGCAAGTCTCACAAAGTACTTCGGGGAACAACCCGATAAATATCTAGTACAATGGTTCAACAAACCAGAATAAATGACTGAAATAAATAAATAAATACTGAGCACGAAACATGGATGCTCAGGCAAAGTCTTCGGCTAAGACCTCGTCCTCGGATGGCAGTACAGCTCCTGGATCGGCTCCTCCTGCTGCGGTCCCGTATACCTCGGGATAAACCTCGTCTGCAAAATCTGGGGACAAAATCCGGATCCAGGTCCTCAGGGGACATAGCAAGGTACAAGAAAGCTCATGCCAATAAATAAGCAGTGCAGCAAATAAATAACTAAATGAAACAATAGGGTAAATATGTAATCATCTAAGTAAAATGCAAGTGAGAGCAGCACGAATACTCAGGCTGAGACCACTACAAGCTCTGTGTCTGGGAGCCGGTAGCAGCAATAACTATGTGTTTACTATATGTTTACTATGTTTTATATATATATAATCAGCCTGTAGCCTGTGTGTCTCTCCCCACCCAATGTAACCACGCATATCATGTCCATAACGTCTCATGTCCATGTCAAGCGCGATCATAGCTAAATGCAACAAGTCATAATGTATATAGAATATAAAATCTATGTCAAGTCATGTATCCTATACAGAATCACCACGAATATCTCGGGAAAATCCTATCTCATGAATAGTGTCAAGTGTCCTGGGTCATAGTGTACTTGATAAGACAAGTACGAGAATATAAAGTGTCACGAGTGTCCATCTCTAGATGACGATACTCAACACCGCGTACGGCGTTGGTACCCGACTAATAATCGGAAGCTAAGTACGTCACACGGTCCTAGGTTAAGCATGCACAGCAATATAATGAAGCAAGAAAAATAAGTAACAATACTGCAGAGTTTGGCAAGGTATACTTGCCTGGGGTCCTGGATCCAACAACTGTCCCTGGATCAGTGGGTCCGATGGGTACTCCTCCAAAAGCTGTAATAAACATCATCAACAGTCTCAGAAGATATCAAATAGCTAGAAACGCTTGTCCTTAAGTCCAATTTGGACACAGGGGCAAAAAGGTCATTTTCGGGCCAAAGCGGGGTCCACATGTGGGCCACTTTACACCGAAAAGTGCGTCAGGGTCAAAGGTCTCCAAATTACTCAAACTTAATATCAACAAGTCAGGAACGATGATACGAACCCAACGGAACTTTCAGAATTGGATTCCGATGAGCCGATCACAAAATCGCCCGTCGAGTGGGGCCTGTGGGACCCACGATACGCGATTTTGTCAACGTTCTCAGAATCGAACCAAACTTGGCTCACAGGACCAGCGTATTGCTACGGATCCGATGGCGCAAGTTTCATCTCGATCCGACGTGTGTACACGAAGTTACAGCGTGTTCCAGAAAGGACGGATACGGGGTGTCGTCGGCGGATACGCGTTGATTCCGGGGTGCCCGCACCTCCGAATCGACTTCTGCGAAATCTCACACGACCGTATCAATGTCACGCACAGTTCGGTAAAGACCGCGTGCCACCAAGTCGTCCCGATTGGCGGGGCGGACTCAGTTCCGGGGTGAAACAGGGTATTGTTTTTTCCTATTTTGGATCGCGGTGTACGATCACTACAAGACGCGATACACCGAGCGAGTTGCACGGGCACCGAGAGGGTTATACAGTCTACGCACAGCAATTTACGGAATCGAAATCGGAGTTACGAGGAGGGAGAAAGCGTTACCTGAACAGGGCTCCGTGAATCTGATTTCCTGTGTCCGTGACGTGTCCAAGTCCTACGTCCGTGTCCGGTGCTGTGCCTGCTGTACTGTTTCGTGTCCGCTGCTTCCTAGGGTTTAGGATTTGGGGCTCGATACTGGGACGCCGGGGCGATGGTTCGTCGGGTTAGGGTTCCGGCGAGGTCGTTCAGAGGGTGGTTGATGGTGGTGATTCTGGGCTGGGCAGGACTTGGCGAGGCGGAGTCACCGGCGGGAGAGGAGAGAAGTCGACGACGAGGGGAGTAGGCTAGGGCTCGGTCGGCTGTGAGCGGGGAGGAGTTGGGGTGATGGCTCGGTGTCGAGTGCTGGGGTTCAGACGGAGGGGGCGGAGTCGTCGGCGAGCAGAGGGCGGCCGGCGTGGAGAGAGTGGGGACAGCGGCGAGGTGGCCTGGCGAGGCGCTGGCGGAGCTCCCGGCGAGCACGGCGGTGGACGCGGAGGAGGGGGACGCGTGAGGAAGGGGAGATCGGGTCGGCGGAGATAGGGTGACGGGGCAGCGGGCTAGGGCAGGGAGGCCAGAGCTCGTCGGAGAAGACGACGGAGCGAGGGGAGAGCAGGAGGAGGAGAGGGGTGATCCGCCGGAGTCGGGCCTGGCTGCGGGTGGCGGCTCAGGGTTAGGGTTAGGTTAGAATTTAGGGATAATTAGAAATTAGGGATTTGGTAATTGGTTTTCTTTTTCTTTTTCTTTTTCTTTTTTTTTTCTTTGTGGAGAAACTTAAGGAAAAATATGTATTTATACAAACCGAAATTGGACTAGGGTTAGACCTAGGATTCGGGCTGGGTCACGCTCCTTGGGCTTGGCTTCGGCTCTCATGGGGATGTCGGGCGTTGGCACGGATTTAATTCGGTTTAATTCTACATCGGTTTACAGGGCTTTAAACGGGTTTCCGGAGTCCAATAAATTCACGGAAAATTATCCTGTGTCCGGTTTTCCATTTTACACCATAAAATATTATTTCCATAATATTTTAATATGAATAAACTGCAATTAAAAATCATTGAATTGCCAAAGGCCTGGGTTTTAATTATCGAAAAATCCCGGGAAATTGCAAATTAAAATTCCGAAAATCAGGGGGCTTACAGCTACACTCAAGTGAATCAAAATGTGCTACGATCTTCTCATCGTCCATCTGCGGTGTAGGCTGTGACGTAATCCTCTGCAGCAAATCGTCACGCAGATATGCAATCTAATAGTCAACTCTCTCCTGCTGGCCTCGTACCGACTCCTGGGAGGGTTGTGTAGTATGTACACCGACGGAGGGGGTCCTAGAGGACTGCGATGCAACATAGGCGCCGTAGGATCTCGTACCGTAGTATGTACCCCTCTACAGACCACCAACAGCGGTCATCCACAGCTCGTCAGGTGACGGAGCTGTGTGGGCGGGGGGCTGCGAGGAACTATCGGCCTCTCCCTGGGCGGGCTAGGTCGACCGCTCACGAAGCCTAAGATACTCATCCTAAAAAATTTATAACTCTCGATAAGCGCAATACTTACTATCCACTCGTCTTGCATAACTGTTAATATATATCTAAGGTACTTATTACTAACTACATAAATATTTATATGTATATTTTCTAACTTATATTAAAATAAACAAAACATAAAGAAATACTTACGTAGCTCTGCATGGCCCTCTCATCGATGAGTTGTCCGCCCTTCCTATGGGTGGCGAGGAAGACTGTCACCATGTTAGCGTCCTAAACCCTCTGGACCTGTTAAAAAATATATTGTATGTTACTAAAATTAAATATTCTATCCTACTTTGATTAAAATACTATATATACAATGAAATACATACCATGCGACAAAAATATTTCGTCATCGAAATTGACCCACCACACCACTTTCCCGCCTTCTTCCTGGCCGCCTTTGCCTTCTCTGACTTTTCAATGTACTTGGATCATTAAATCTAGCCGTCATCACAGTCTACTGTTCAGGTGTGATCCAACTATTGATTGATTGTCCCAAAGCAGCACGATCCTTCTGATCCCGGATCGTATTACGGATTATTTTGGCAGCAACGGAGGAAAAGTGTTCCTCGATCTTCTCAGCCTGGTATAGCAGATAGAAATATATTTTCTACAAGAAATAATATAGAAAGTTATATAAAAAAATTCCAAATTAGATAATTGATAGTAAAACCAAATTTACTTTTACCTTGAAGTGCGCAAACCAGAATGCCTTCCTTCCGTCAGGGAAATCCGAGTAGTTGATCCAAGGGCCACCATAGTTGCCCCTCAAAAAATGCCACAAGGCTCTCTGTACCCTCGAGGGACGATATCTATACATAGATAATTATATTCAAGAAAAGTGAATATATATTTATACATGCGTAAAAAAACTAAAACTAATTAACTTACTTTGTAGGCCCATCGGCCCAAATTTTTATTCTCGTCTCGTCCGAAGTAGCACACGGAGGATCGCCCTAAAAAGATGAAGGCGCAGTCAGTTGGGCCTCGTCCATCTGCTCCTATGTCTCCATGGTGCCGTCAGCAGGAGGAACGATAGATGAGGGAGTAGCCTCAGGCCTGAAACTGCTCGTCCCAGGAGTATTGTCACGTACCGTCGACGGAGTCGGGGATGTGACTGGTCGGTACTATAGAGTACCCGGAGACGAGGATCTGGAACCAGTAGATGGTACCGGAGCAGCACTCCGTCTACCGGAGGAGCCTATCCCTCGATACGATCCGCGTCGTCCTGCCATACCTGATAATAACATATGATGATAAAACAATATGATATATAGAGAAGGAAATCAAAATTCTTAAGTTGTAAACATCTTCATCCTTGTCGTCTATGTGTGTCTATATGTTTGTGTTTGTGTCTATGTATGTGTGTATGTGTCTGCCATACCTGATAATAACATATGTGTCGTATTGTGTATATGTAGAGAAGATGGATGTGTGTCCGTGCGTGTCTGTGTTTGTGTCTATGTATGTGTGTCTGTGTGTGTATGTGTATGTATTTGTGTCTGTGTTTGTGTGTCCGTGTAAGTGTATATGTGTTTGTGTCTGTGTCATGTCAGATAGGATTAGATATGGTTAGGGTTTACATGTGTCTGTATCATACACCTAACAATATTGACTAAAAGAATCATTACCTAATTTCAGAATGAGCATTACACTTATATTATAAATTTCTCTCACATACACATACACGTATGATTTTTTTATCTCTACGTTTCTTTTTCAAATGAACATATAATTCTAGGATGTCATCAGGAACTGTCTACGAGGGTTACTATTTATGGTAATTACTCTTTATGGTAATTACCCTTTACGGTAATTACTATATAAATTTCTCTTCACATACACATACATGTATTAAACACATAATCATCTAATAAACTAAATAAACCTAAAATTAGTATTACTATTGATGGTAATTACCTAAGAGGGTTACTATTTATGGTAAAAAAAAAAATATGACTACTCTACATATTGTACCAGGTCTCCGTGTCTCTGTGGCAGTGTCAAGAGAGAGATACAAGAGAAAAGTGTGTGTGTGTGTGTGTGTGTGTGTGTGTGTCTATGTCGGTGTGTCGTGTTAGTGTGTGTGTGCCATGTCAGTGTGTGTGTGTCATGTCAGTGTGTCTGTGTCTCTTTGTCAGTATGTGTGTGTTGTGCCAACTGTGAGAGAGATATGGAGAGAGATAGGGTTAGGGTTAGGGTTTGCCTGACCCAATAGAGGGGTTAATCGAGGAGAGGAGGAGGAGCCCGGTGGGGAGGGGAGCCAGAGCGGTGGCTGGAGGGGAACCCGAGTAGGGAGGAGCCCGGAGGGTAGAAGGAACCCGGTGACCGGAGGGGAACTCGAGGAGAGGTGGAGAAGCCCGGTGGGGAGGGGCGCCGGGGCGAGGGGTGTCGTCGGGGTCTCTGGGGGGCGAGAGGGAGGGGGGGAACTCTGCCGTTGTGAAAAATTTGGGGACGTAAGAGTGGGGGGAAAATAAAAAGTCGAATCCCTATATGAAATATTTTAGCGACGTCTTAATTAGACGTCGCTAAATTTTAATTATACCACGACGTACATGTAACAATGTCGCTAAACGTCGCCGTATTTAAAAAAAATAACGACGTTCAACGACTTCATGGCGACGTCCATTTTCATAATACTAATTGTAGTTGCTAAAAGTCGCGGGATATCGCCCATAGTGATGTCTGGCGATGTTATATTATTACGTCGCTGATTTCAATAATATCAGCGACGTTTAAACCTGGAGTCGCTAAATACGTCACTAATTTGACTTATTTTGGTAGTGCAATATTTGTGGCCTGCCTGTACAACTCATATGTTTGAGCCTATACATGCCACAACATAAATCTCCTCGAGCCAGCTGTTAGGAACCCTTCGTAAGCATCCAATATTTGTCTCCAAACATGCTACGACATCCATCATCCGCTAGCATTTCTATCGAAACCAAATTGTAGCACAAACTCGGTACATATCGCACACCTTTGAGAACGAGCTTCTCGCCAAGCTCCGTTGTCAAGTATACATCACCGATGCCTATAACTACATATGTCCCCTTCTTGCCCATCTTCACACATCCAACATGTTGTCGTGGTATGACTTGAACATCCTTCTCAGTGGAGTGGCATGATACGACGTCCCTGTATCCATAACTCAATCGCCATCATGACACATGCCATAAGGCTCCTCTGCATCGGTTGCTGCAATGATGATATCTTCCATAGCCGTGAGATCCTCCTGATCGTTATTGTCTTTGGCCTTCTTAACTTTGAGCTTCATGTAGTTTCTCTTGATTTGACCCATTTTGCCATAGTGATAGTAGTCCTCCTTGTTGTCCACAGTCGCAAGATTCCGAGAACTTCTCCCTGTCCTCGCTTGTGACTTGGGTCTTCCCTTCCCGTAAGAAGAAACCAGAGCGGACTCCTACGACGATTCCAGTTGCTTACGTCGGACCTCCTCATTCAACAAACTACTTTTGACTGTCTCCATCGTAGCAACTCCATCAGGCGCGGAGTTGCTCACCGACATCACCAACGTCTTCCAGCTATTCGACAGAGAACTCAAAAGCAGAAGGGCATGAAGGTCATCATCAATCATCATTTTTATCGCAGAAAATTGATTGATTATACCCTGAACCTCGTTCAGATATTGTGTCACCGGGGTACCCTCTGTGTACTTTAAGTTAACGAGTTGGCGAATAACACAACATATTTCGGATATGAAGATAGTGATACCTACCTGTTTTGGTGTCGTATATTTTAGAGTGTCTATAGCATTTTCTATACGTGATAGGCACGAACACATACACAACATGAGTTTTAGAATTGCCCGTGCTACTTAGCTCTTGAGTCTTGAGTAATAGAAACTTAACTATGTTCGTTTTTGCACTTTGTGATCTGAATTATGGTTGATCCACGAGGTATATATGATATTAGATTGGACTTAAATGTCTTTTTTTTTTTAAATTCCTTCTTAGTATGATATTGTTCTATACCCATATGTCTTACAAGAAAATTATCATCTTAAGACCTAGACCAATCACAATTATCTACACATCGTGATCTTACTTTCTACCCGAAATGGAACTAAACTACCAACTCCATTGTCACCACCTTTAAATACTCAACCAGATATGGGATACAACCCAATATTCTCCTCCTTAGCTCATTTTCGCCAGTCAAGCAACTAAGCACCTAGTTACCTTAGCTCGTTTTCAACAGTCGGACAACTAGGTACCCAGAATATCCATAAATAATCATGATCCATTCGACCATATACCAAACTGACACGTTCATCCGTACCACCACTAGGTTCGCCAACCGCACACGTTTTGCTCCATCTTAGACATGTCGAATCCACCTCTGAAGCTAATCCGTATAGTTGCCTCCAAAATTAGGTCCGATATATTTTCGCTCGGACATTTGACACCCATACTACCTTATAGAGAATGCTCCAACTCCACCCTGATAAATAGAGTCCATATTAACTGACTTAAAGCATGAGCTTCTCGAAAGATTCTTCGTACAGAGTTCCATGGACATCATGCTTACCAATTGTGGCAAGGTATTTTGGCTTGCTGATGTATTTGAGGCTTTAATAGCTAGAGGTTATAAGTTCAGTTTCCTTTGATATGTATTCCCCCAGTTGAATCTTGAAAACCAAATATATTTAAGTATCGGATACAGATGCGCACCTATTCAGTATTTAAGTTGTTGAAATTCCTTACACAGGCTAAGAGCTGTTAAATTTAGGTTGGTATGGTTATGTTGTGATGGTGTAATGTCACACTTGTATTGGTATATATGTCCATCTTGAAGCAAAAGTGGCAAGCTTACCATTTTTACTACAATTCTCTAGGATTATGCTATTCACTAGAAAATTTTGAGATGGATTATAAAATAAAATAAAAAAATCGAGATCGAATATTTCGGTGACAATTTGAGCCTTGTAGTTTTCTGGTTCACAAATATTTCAAAATTTGCAATGAATGGAGTTGTTACTAGTAAATGCACGCACGTAATTTTTTTTTATATTATTATAAAATAAATTAAATATTTAAATATATTTTAATTATAATTTATTATGGATATATTATTATACTTTATAAAAAAATTTAAAAATGTTATCCGTCTAAACTGTACATATATCCTCACATAATTAAAAAATAAAAATAAAATAAATTTAACTAATTGTTTAATTACATAATATTATAAAACTATAATCAAACACCTCTTCTAGATCATGTGGCTAAGGGTGGGAGACATTCTTCTTGGTTGGTCAAGTTTAATTTCCTATGATGTTATTTATAACAAATTTATTTACTTTCAACAATTTTTTTTTTTACATAATATTAATTTTTTTAGTATTTGCAAATGACTTAGATGATTCACTTTTGAACCGTTTTGAAGTCTCATTATAAGAGTAGAGATATTCTGATATATTATTTATATACTAGTACCTCATTGTAAAAAAAAAAAAAAAACACTCTAATTGCTTAGTGTAACTTAGACTTTAAGCTAAATTCAATACCTAACTCTTTCTAAAAAAAAAAAAAAATTAATTGTATTTGTCTATCAAGAACAAAATCTTCTTGAAGAAAGAATAATTCATGATCAGGCATGTGCCTTCTGGTGAACCTACCTAATTCTCCATAAGTCCAAACTATATTAGAATAAATTAAACCAGGGAATAGATTTAACCAGAATAAACAAGGGAATACATTACAGTCCTCCCCATGTTCCCTATCACTTGATCTAAACAATCTATACATGGACTTCAAGTGATCAAGTGTTCAAGCTCGCCATGGAGAAAGAAGAGATCCACTGCTTTAAAATTTCTATTTCAAGGATAGATAATTTTATATCTAACTGCATAAACATAATTCTATAAATATGAAATATTGTACGAATATTTACAAGACCTAAATTATCAATATGCTCTTCAAGAAAGTCGAAAATTTCCACGAATATCTACAAATCTAAATTATCAATATGCTCTCCAAGAGAGTCAAAAATTCTCGCGAGAGTAGCTCCTCCTATCGGAACACTTAGAGGAGCTCCTCTATTCGATCATTGGATCTGTAGTGGAATAGGTATGGATGGTCAGATATTCCATTGATTCATGAAATAACTCGTCGAACAAAATGAATCATTCTTATGATATCGATATGCTCTCCGACCGTGGCTAAGCACCCATTCGCCTCCAGGCGCAAAAAAGATGAAGTTCAAGAGCCCGATGTAGAGTGTGGCAGCCGCGATACTTTCTTACTTTAGTCGTTGCAGTGGCGAAGGAAGCATCTAAAATTAGGAAGGGCTGGAGTTTAGGTATTAGTTTGAGCGACACAATAACACTAGAATCGTATCGCTTAAAATATTAATTTTTTTAGAACTTATTTATCGCTTAATTGTTGCATACTTTAAATAAGAGAAAAAAACATAACTAAAAAAAAATATTTCAATAAAAAAAAATAATAATAATTCCAAAAATTTGGAAATATAGCATTAAATGACTCATCAATGTCAGTTTGTCCGAACCGGAAGGTCCACAACTGCGAGTGGGATGCACGGAACACGACTATACATAGCATAGCATTGCATTGGTGGTAAGGTTAGGCATTGCGTGTCGTGACGCCAATGTGTTTGTTAAGGGCTTTTGGTGCATATTATGATGGGATCAAATGGTTGTTCATGTATAAAGGACAATTTTCATTAAATGTCTTACTTGATAGGAGTGAGATCTAATTATACAAGTCTAAATTATATTTGTATAAAAAAAATACAAAATTGAATTATCGTATCAAATCAAAATGTTGCACCGAAAATAAGCAAAATTGATAAATATGAAAAAAAAAATTATTGATAAGTTTGCAGCAATATTTTTTTAGACATCCGACGTAATGTTCGGACTTTGTATATGCTGTGTTGCGTATCTTTTTGGGTCCACTGACTCCAACTCCTACTATCTATAAATGAAAGGAATAATAGCATTTCGTGGCTTGATCTATTGATCTTTCGTCATCTAGCTAAGACTTTTATGCCTCTTTCCGAAAACTACAAGGGTCACTCGGGGTTGGCAGTTTGTAGCAAAATTACAACTCTCACTAGCAAAAAAAAAAAACTATGCCAACTTGGCTAACAAATAATAAAAGGAATACTTTAACAAATGCCTTCATTCTAAATGTTAAAGGCTAAATTACAACCTGATACCCTCAAGAATTCAAAATGTTCAACTTTATACCCTCAACTTTGATATGTGCTAACTTAATACCCTGAAAAAAAAGAGGATCAAATTGTCCCTCCCAACTCTCTTTCTCCCCCCCCTCCCTCTCTCTCCGGCAGTCTCCCACCTCCCTCACCGGCATCGGCGACCGGGGGGGGGGGACCAGTAGTAGCAATGAGAAGCAGCGACGGCGGAACGGAACGGGCGCGGTGGTGAGCAGCGGGCGTTGCGAGGGCGAGCAACAACAGCAGCGGACGGCCCGGGGGCGAGCAGCAGCGGTGGACGTGGGCGGGGATAGACGGGCGTAGTGGCGAGTTGGGTGGTGGGTGTCGCGGGGGGCGCGTGGTTCGCCGGAGGGCGTGGGGGTGTGTGGGGTGTGGGGTGGTGGGTGTCGCGGCGGGCGCGACCGCGGAGGGGAAGGACAGCCGAAGAGGGAGGGGGTGATACTGGAGAAAGAGGTGGGGGTGGAGGGGTTGGGTGAGGAGGGTAGGGGGTAGGGACTGTGTGTGGATTGAAAATGGAGGAGTAATTTTACTTTCTTTTTTTAAATTTTGGATATCAACATAAGAATTGTTATATATTTAAGGGTATCAAGTTAGCATCTATCAAAGTTGAGGGTATCAAGTTGAACATTTTAAATAGTTGAGTGAACCAAATTGTAATTTAGTCAATGTTAAAACTAGCATATATCTTCACTGTTTATTTTTTAGCTAGCAAATGTCCCCATTCTTTATATAGAACTGTAAAAAAATTAAGATATACCCCCACCTATTTTAACCAAAAAATTTATGTTTTACACATGAGTGAAAATATTTTCTAGTTAAAAAATGATAAAAATATATGCTAATTTTAACATTTAGATTGGAAACATTTGCTAAAATATCCTATAATAAAACTCATAAAACAATCCAATAGCCATCAAACTGAGTAGAAGTTACAATACTCTCAATAGCAAAAAAAAAAAAAATGTTGTTCCATTAATTTTGACCCATTTCCATGCTTCCTAATCTCTCTCCAAAAGCATAGCAGATTTGTTGTTCCATTAATTTTGTTCCATATTTCTGTTTCCATCATATTACACGTGGACTCCAGTCGATATTAAAAAAATTGGAACTGCCATCTAATAGAAAAGGAACAGAAATAGGAAACATCAGATCTACTCTCCTCCAAAAGCACTGTTCTGCTGACTCAGCCCGCCGCATATGAGCAACTCTATCTGCAGTCCAGCCCAGCCCAGCCCAGAATATATGGATATAAATATATAAACGCTGCTGTGTCTTCATCCCAAACCCTCCTCAAATTATTTTCTTCCTCCCCCCTTCCAATTACTCGCCAGCTCAGCTCTCCATGATCCTCGCCGCCCCCACCTCCTCGTCCCGATTCCTCGGCGCCTCCGGAATCGTCGATCCGAGGCCGCCGAAACGCCGCGGGAAGTCCGTCCGTATCTCCGTGTCGGCGTCGGCGCACGTCCCGGCGGCCGAGAGGATCCCTTCCTCCTCCTCCTCCTCGTCGTCGCTGTACGAGGTGCTGGGGATCTCGGTGGGGTCCACCTCCGCCGACGTGAGGTCGGCGTACCGGCGGCTGGCGCGCACGTGCCACCCCGACGCCGGCGCGGCGGCGGAGGAGTTCATGCGGGTCCACGCGGCCTACTCCACGCTATCGGATCCCGACAGCCGCGCGGAGTACGACCGGACGCTCGTCGTCATCCGCCGGCGGTTCTCTTCGCCCTCCGGCTCCGGCTCTTCTTCCTCTCCTCGTCCCACGAGGACGTGGGAGACGGACCAGTGCTGGTAGGGACCGTCTGATGAGGAACGGACGGACGGACGTGATTGATTGACTGTGTGTACATAGGAAAATAAAATTGGGATTTGGTACAATTCTTAACATAATGATGATTATTAAAATGACTGGAAAAGAGGATAGTTAAGATCCTGGTAGGGAGGACCGACGGTGGAGTCCATCTTTTTTCCTGACTTAAAAATTGGGATTTGGTACAATTTTTTCACATAATGATGTTTGTGTGTATTATATTGTACTGTATTGCTGTGACTTTATATGAACTACTTACTATTGATAATAATGTATGCATTTTGTGATTTAGTCTCCATATTATTTTGCATTTTGTCAATAGAATTAAAGGGGCCTAGGACGGAGTTTTCGAGTTTGAAAATGAGACATTTTGGGCGTGTAAGTAAAAAAATATTCATTTTTTAAAACGAATTTATGGATATTTTTTGGTATACTAGGTTACTATTTATAAGCAAGTTTATGCATGTTCTCTTTGGATCGTTTTTCTATTAAAATCGTTAGTCTAGAGCCTGGTTGGAATTTTTTATTACAACGACTGGTAGGACTAAGTAAGTAATCTTAAGAGGTTGTTTGGACGAAGATTTTATATTTTAAAAAAATAAAAATTTTAAAATTTTGTTTTTCGAGGTATTTATTTTTTATGTTAAAGAAATTTAATATTTTTATGTCCATTTTTGGTTAGATTATAATAAAAATATGAAGAAAAAAAATTGACTTATATTCCACTTAATTTATCATAATTAAGAATATATTTTACAGTTTTTTTTATAATGTATAAGATTTTTCATTTTACTTTTGATGAAATTCGTCCAAAATTGATGGTCAATCCATTTGACCAAAAAAATTGGACGAAAATGTTCCTCTTATTTTTCTCAAACTCTTCTCTCACCCCTCTCCTCCTCTCCCCTCCCCCTCCTCTCCTCCATCCCTGTCTCTGTAGCAGCGCCGCAGCAGCAACATCAACAGTTCGTCGCCGCTCGTCTCGTCGCGACTGCTGCTGATGTTGCTGCGGCGCTGCTGCAGGGGCAGGAAGGGGAGGGGGGGAGCGGAGCCGGACGGCGGTGGTGGGGAGGGGGAGGAGGAGTAGAGGGGTGAGAGGGAAGGAAAATAGGAAGAGAAAAATAAGGAAGAATATATTTTCGTCAAAAAAAATTAGTCAAATGGATTGACTGACAATTTTGGACGAATTTCGTCAAAAGTGATAAATTTTCTACATTATGGAAAATCTGTGGGATGTACCCTTAATTATGATAAATTAAGTGGAGGGTAAGTCAAAATTTCTCAAAAAAAAATCTTAATTTATTTAGTCTTCCATAAATATTATTTCATGCTTCTGTTACCTAAATTTATATAGTCAGAGTAGAAGTTAAAATTTTGAAAGTAAAATGAGGGTGTTATTGTCCAAACAAAATATTCAAACAACATTCATAGAAAAGCAAAACTATTTCCAATGGGACCATGAAAATTATTTTTCTACAATAATACAAATATAAAACATCTTCTATTCCTCCATAATTTTTAATCTTAGACATATCAAATAAGGATAGAGAATCGAAAAACTATTCTCAAGTCTCCGGCACGGTCGTCCAGCTAGCCCTTCCTCTACGGCCACCGTAATTTTGTCTTCTGAGTTTCCAAAATTTTTAATCTTAGACATATCAAATAAGGGTGAAAATGTACATAGAATATCCGTGAAAAGTTTCCAACTATTAAACCATCAATACGAAATTCTTCCGATATCTAAGTGGGGGTAATCTTAGTATTAGAGATATTCATGACTAACCCAAAATGCGCTTAACGGATTGAAATGATTAGGGGTCGGTTTGGTTTAGTCAAATAAACTTAGTCAGTTCAGTTGTAATTTTTAATAATTTTACAGGTTGGTTACCGATTTATAATTTTTTTTTTTTATTTAACCGATAGATATCAACTCTTGCAGAGAGCTAAATGCACTTGGCTGAAAGACAGAAAATAGATGTACAAAATTCTTCGATGTTACTATTGATCCTACTGAGATTAAAGAGGCAACCATCAAGTTCTATGACAACCTTTATAATTATGTAGATTATGTGTAGTGCATCAAGGGAAGAACGATTGTCGAGAATTGTTTGCTAGTGCATTAACTAGTGAGGAACTTCAACAAATCGGGATGCCAGAAAGCTTGCATCAAACTTGACTCGAGGCAAGCCTTTTGTTTGCCATTGATCCAAAGTCGACACAAACTTTGTGTGTTTAACAAACAAAAGAGTACAAAGAAATTCTAGACAGAAAATCTAATGACAATTATTTTTTATTCTGAAGAATGTGACGATGGAGATTCGAGTACTGTAGTGACTCCTTTACTCCGTTGACGGTCCGACGAGGGAATGTGAATACTTTCTGATGTTCTCTCTCTTGTGTTTGTCTGTATGTATGTCTCCATGTGCCTTTAGTAGGTATGCAACCCTACTAGTTATAGCCATCACGATGACCGGCCCATGCGCGCATGTGTTATGCGTGCACGGATGCTGGAGCTGCCACGTGTCCATCCTCACTACCATAATAAGTCAAATTAACGACGTCTGGAAACGTCGCTAAATGGCCTAAAAATGTTGCTAAAAAAATTTAGCGACGTAATTAGCGACGTTTCAATGAAGTCGCGTTTAAGCTAGTCGCTGACAGAAAAAACGTCGCAAAACGTCGCTATAGCGACGGTTTCTATCGACGTATTTGCGTCGTTAATATTTTTCATACTAGCGACGTTTAGCGACGCAACATCGCTAAATTAACGACGTATTTTGTGTCGCTATACATCGCTAAATTTTTTTCTATTTAGCGACGTTTTGTAACACATTTAGCGACGTTTTATTGACCTAGCAAATACTGACATGTCAGCAATTTAGCGACATTTAACGACGTATTTGACGACGTATTTAGCGACATTCAGTGACGTATTTAGCGACGCCTATAAACGTCACTAAATGTCGCTAAATTTTCAGTGAAAAAATAAAAAAAGAATATATAATGGTTTTCAAACCAATCTTCCTGTAGTTTATGAATTCACATTTTATATAAATAGACCAGGAGTAACCCTCCATTGAATTTTCTGGGTTCGTCGACCCCTTCGGTGGAATACTCAACACCGGTAAATTAACATACATTTAATATGAATAATATAGTAAAATTTGAAGAAAACAGCCTCGTAAAATTTTGAAGAAAACAGCCTCGTACTGCTATGAACTATTGAATCATGCATCATCGTCAGCCTCTCGCCCATGGGCAGCTGTGATGCTTGCAGCTCCATCACGCTACGCTCTGTCGACGCTCTAAGATCAGCTGTCATATCCCTGAGCTCCATGATGCTGCGCTCAAGCATATCAAATCGTGCGATGAGCGTCGCATCGTCCGCTTGCGGCTGGACAGGGGCTGCTCCTCCATTATTCAGCCTAAGATACTCGGTCTAGAAAAGTTTGGATAGTCGATAATTGCTAATGTGTATAAGATACTTATTACTAACTACATGGATATTTATTTGTATATTTTCTAAGTTATATTAAAATTAACACAAAGTAAAGTAATACTTACATAGGTCTGCGAGACCCTCTCATCAATGAGATTTCCGCTCTTTCGATGGGTGGCCAGGAAGACGGTCACCATGTTGGCATTCTCACCCTTTGTACTTGTTAAAAATATATTATTTAGTACTAAAATTAAAAAATTTATCCTACTACCATTTTATCGTACTTGTATTAAAATAATATATTTGAAATAAAAAATATACCAAACGACAAAAATATTCCGTCATCGGAATCGAGCCACCACACCACTTTGCTGCCTTCTTCCTAACCGCCTTGGCCTTCTCAAACCTTTCCTTGTACCTCAGATCATTGAATCTAGACCTTTCCTTGTACATCAGAGATGCTAAAGATCGGTACACTGGAGTACTCTACAACGAGAATCCGGAACCAGTAGCCTGTACCGGAGGAGCACTCCGTTTAGAGGATCGACCTCCGAATGATCCGTGTCGTTCGGCCATACCCGATAATAACATATGATGATAAAATAAATACACAGACTTATAATAGTTCATAAAAATAGACAGACCCAGAGAAACCCTTCGTTGAATTTTCTGTATACGAAATATCACAAAAGTATATGAAATATCACAGTCACATAATAAACACAAAATAAAAGTATCACAGTCACACAAAAAGCATAATATAAAAATATCATAGTCACACAATAAGTACAATAAAAGTATCACAGACACACCATAAGTCTTATCCAATTTCTCAATCTCTCAAGAAAATCCAATACGCTGAGGCAGAACCCAGTCCCTTAGATACTTTGCATAAGCAGCGTCTAGAAAAGATTGGATATATGGATCCTATCATGTGTTTAAGGAGATAGACTATGCAAATCGATAGGTTGGACATGCGACATGGACATATCGTGGGTTCGGTTGAACGAACGTGTTGATGTGATAGGATGATCTATGCTCGATGTTTAGAAATCTGAGTGAAACGAGCTTGGATAGAATATCCGTGTAAAAAAATAATGGTTTGACCTTAGGGTATTTGGGACGAGCTTCATGCAACATGATTGTACGATGAGTCACAAACTCGAACTGTACATATGACCTTGTGAGCTGACCTAGTGGCTAGGCAGACGACCCTATGCCTTGGGTTAAACTGGAGTGGCTGACTTCAGAGTATCGTTAGAAAAAAATAATACAACTGGGACAACGAGACTTAGAGTTAGGACTTGAAACTTGGAGTGTATACTAGCGACGTTGGCGTTAAAATGAACGCAATGGGAGATAGGACTTGGGTGATAATGGTTTGGTTGGATATGTTATGCGACGGTGTAAACACCCTCACCAAAAATAGGTATTTTGTGTGTCTTTTATATTAGTATATTTATTATAGATTATTTTAAATATTAAATTTCTTTAGAGTATTCTTTTAGTTAATTAGAAAATAAATTTCTTGATATATTTACTTATATAAATATTTATTTAGAATTATTTTTAGGCTATTTTAGATTTTTGAATATTTTTCTAGAATTTTTGGGTAATTAAAACATAGGAAGCATAAACTTCTAGGACTTCCATGATTTATTATGAGACCATACTTGCATATTATTTCTACCAAATATTTATTTTAGATTAAAATATTTAATTATATTTTTCTGTAATTTATTTAGAATTTTAAGAAATTTATTTAGATTTTTGAAATTATTTAGGATTTATTTGGATATATATAGTCTTAATATTAGATAAATGCTAATTTAGTGTTAACAGATATTAATAAGATTATATATAAATTATTTGTATTATCTTTAATTCTATTTAATATTATAAATTATTGAGATAAATTTAAACTATATTTTAAATTAATTTTAATCTTGAGCCTACTAGAAAAATAACTTCATGCATATCCTATCCTTATTTAAACTGATCCTAATCATATCCAAATTAGGCAATACTACTCGTATTAAATTAAATAGTCTCCACCATTATAAATACCCATTAGACTTATGAAATAAACTCATCTTTCATATTTTTCTTCCCAAAACTCCTCTCTTTTTCGTCCAAAAACAGTCAAAATTCATAATAAATTCAGCCTCATTTTCCAGTAGTTATGACTACTTAAAAAGACAATATCTCCTAGCTTCGGACTCCAAACGCGCTCCAATTTTTTTGTTAGAACTATATCAAGGTTAGTTTTCTGAATATATAAATTATTTTAGTCATTTCAGAACCTATTTTTCCAGAATATTCTGAAAGTGCCAGATGTCCGAAATTAGACGCATTTTTGTATTTTCGAGATTTCGGGAGATCCCGAACTCGGAATTATGAGCCGTTTGAAGTTTCAAAAATCTGACATGATAAACTTACATAAAATTATTTTTCCAGAATTTAATATACAAGTTTAATCTACTGTAAAATTTGTGCAACGTAGACGTAAATAGGAAACCACCGAAAACTGTCATATGTGCGCCCTTGTGGCCATAACTCTTTACCGACTTATGATATTATGAAACTGTCGATTCCAGCGTTCATGTAGCATTTAAATCTATAGGATTCCACACACAAATCTAGGATTTGAGTTGGTTGACTTTTTGGTCAACGGATTGCCTCGATTTGCGTACCATAGATCACAAATCCGTAAAGTTGACTTTCTTTGGACCAAAATTAGAGTTTAAAAATAAAATTAGATTATAATAAAATTAAAACACTATTTTAGGTTATTTTATTCAGAATTAAATAGATTAAAATGGAGGAACCTATTCACCCACTTTTGTAACATAACTTGTTTAATTTATGTGACGAGTAGATCGGACGACGCCTTGAGTTGAGACTTCATTCTTTTCAGACCAGGAAAGTATACCTTACCAAATTGTTTACAGTACTTTGCATGCTATTTATATTTCTGTTTATTCATTGCATGTGTAGTTCGTTCAGTTATATTCATTGCATGTGTAGTTCGTTCAATCATTACTATATATATTAGATATGTTGACACACACTTGACACCTAGTATCATGAGAGGACAATCATTAGACGTATGGGCTTTTAATCACTCTGGTAAACCGTAGTATATAGTCGCACTACGGGCGTGTGTCGCTCTGGTCGCTACCCCCGCGGTATGTCGATTTCTGATGTCCACTGACGTGTGTGTGAGTTGTGAGATTTAGATCGAGTAGCCTACCCTTGCCCATACGTCAAAAAATTATCCTCATTTGCATTCATATAGATTGTCTAGTACATTATACTTATATATTTTTAAACATATTACATGTTTACTATATTCAATTGGCTTGCTTCTATGTATCTTGTTATGTCCCTCTGAGGACCTGGTCCCTTGCTAGGTATAGACGACCATGAGTATCCGCAGGAGTACGGATCCGGACCTGACGCTTTACCTTTTGCCGAGGAGACCTTACCCACTGATCATCACTGATTATCTCTAGCGATGGATCTTTTAGCTGACACTCTTATATCGTCACATATTTTATATTGGTGATTTTACCCTTCTCTCTTAATTTAGTTTGATATAGCCATTGGTAGTGGATTTGTCTCTACCCGACTATCATTTATGGATTATTCAGACACTTTATTCTAGTTTAGTGATATCCTTTTCTGTGACTTATTGTGTTGATGAGATTAGTATTTTCTGTGACTTGTGATAGTATATATACCACATGTGAGTTTCTATTCATATTACAGCGTACGTGTGTATATTGGTATCCATATATTGGAGTTGCCATATACACACGGCTGGCATACTTACGTGTCCTAGTCCTACGTATTTTAGGACTGGGGCGTGACAGTCGGTGAGGAATAAGACGGTATTAGAGAATTGTAGGACAAAAATCTTATGATTTGAAATTGGTAATATTCGAGATAAGTTGGCACAATGAGTTAAATCGTTGCTTGGAAGAGGTGCATTGCTGGTAATGCAAAACTTGAATTTGGTGAGATTGGAGTAGACGATAACTAAAATGAACCAGAGTTCGTTTATTCATGTAGCAAAACGATCGGGGATTCGAATAATTTTTACGAGTAGCTTGTCCGACTTAGTTGTCACTAAGCTTGGTTGAAATATACATATTTGGGGGATGCCATGAATATGGGTACGATCCAGACTTAGCCATATGCATAACTCGAATGTAGCTGTAAATGAAGATGTTCGAAGTTGCATGGATGAGTATGGCAACTGAAGTAAGTTAGCCTCAACCTAGACTTTTACAAAGAAAAATTTGTAACGTTCCATGTACGATCGAGATAGTTCTGTGCTAAGGCGCAGTAAGAGACTGAGTTTGGGAATGCAATAGTTGAACGAAAGAATCATTCGATAAAAATGATTAAGAACTCATACAAAACGGAACGAGTGAACAAATAGGAAGTTAAGTTCGATTAGACCAAAGATGCGAATGATTAGAACGTACCCCAAGTGGGCAATTTAGCTCTGCGCTAAGGCACAATAAAGACAGAGTCAGAAAACTTAGGCAAATTAATGTGATGACCTTGGCTGGCAGTAGATTTACTTAAAGATATTGGACGGTGACTCAGAGAGATATTGATGCAAACAAGATTGAAAAATTAGCTGAGATTCGAGCTTTTGGGTTTAGGCGTAACGATGGATTTCGATAGGCGATGTCACATAATGGTCGGATGCGTTAGGTTCGTATGGATAGAATATAATAATTGGGCAAGTCCACCCAAAGCCAGAGTTTTCTAGTACGCATTGAGTTATAGAATAACCCGTAGTTGAGTAATATAGCCCTGCGCCAGGCACAGTAGATTTTGAGTCAAGAGTGCAACGATTAAGTTGAGTATAGTTCGGTAGAATTGAACGATAGAGTCGTTCGATGAGAATTGACTAAACATGTGCGTAACACGTGGTGAGAAAATAAATAAATGTAGTTTTCAAACAGTCCTTAAAAGTTGGACAAGATGTATAGAGTTTGGTTTAGAAGTTGTGCAAAAATACGAATTTCGCTCAGGAAGTCTCGAGGACGAGACTTGTTCTGAGTAGTGTATAATGTAATGACCCGCTCCGCTCAACACGGAGGGCCTATTCAAACGGCACAAGTGTAGCGAACCGACCTGCCTTGCTCAGCGAGATGACTTGCTCGATCCAAGGGCATTCAGACTTTGATCTTCAAATAAAGTTCAGACTTAGACTTTCAGAGGCGCGCTTGGAGTCTCGCTCGACCGATGCGATTCATCGCTAAGGTGGGTGGCCCCGGTGAACCTGTCCCTACTTAACTGCACACTAAAAAAATGAATGATACATGCTAGTTTTCAGGCGATCAACTTTGCATGCTAATAAAAGAGATAAACGCACATAGCTAAGGGGATAACCCCACCTTATCAATATATAGAACATGGAGATCTTACTTATTATTTGCGTAGTCGGGCTTATTGAGTTGAAATACAGTAGTTTCTTATATATGCCACAAAGATAGTTGAGTTCATACTGAGGCAGTGCACCGCACGGAATATGATACAGGATAGAGTATAATCATGTTGCATACATAGACGAGAAAGACTATCAAGTAGTCGTTCTGAGTCAGGAGAAGGAAAGAAAAGAAAGTACTCGGGATATCCAGATCACCAAGGCAGTCTCTAATCAATGAACTGCGTAAAGAAGAAAGACCCGAGTGTAGTCCTCGGCAAGATTGAACCGAGTTGCTTCTCGACTAGAATTGGAAGTGGGAGAGTAGTTGCATGGTCACGGACAACTGGTTGCGCACCAGGTAGAGATGAGTCCTCGACACGATTGCTGAGGCATCTGAATCGTGTCGGCCCGGGAGGACAGTGCCAGTGTAGTCCTGGTAATACACTAGCTGATGACTAGCGGGCGAGAATGGGACATCCAGCAAGGCTTGTTACCGACCTGGATGGTCGTCGACTCGTCGGATGGTTCGGGACGCCCAGCAAGGCTAGAAACCGAGTTGTAAAGACAGTTGTTCCATCCCAGATCATTTCCAATATGGCTAACAGAGCCAGTGACCTTCATATAGATAAGTCATGTTTACATAACGGTTATCCGCATTCAGAAGAGGAGTAATATGAAGGAGTACATTTACACGATATTTGCATATTTAGAATGGGTCTGAGGCAGAGACACAAACATAACACTTGGATTTCATAGATGTTCTTTGTTATTTAGTAGATCATTATTCATATTGCTGCATATGATAGGGAAGGCCGAATGATAAAAAACGGTAAGACGAACTCAGTTGTTCATTATTATGACACTCTTGAGTAGACACAGATATTACTTCCATTATATTGCCAAGTAACTGATCCTAAGGCAAAATACTATAAAGACAACATAATCAGTCGGTGCACATAACTAATGAACGTGCTTGTTTTGTGGCATGGGCAAGAGGCATCCCTACCAGTGCATTCAATGTATTGATATCCAACCAGCTAGCATGCAGAGTACAGGGGAAACTCGTACGAATTCTTAGATCGCTTAACGCAATGAGGCGCCGGACTGCACTTGGCGTCTTGGAGCGTGTCGCGCTGACCTGGAGCTCACATATATGAGACATAATGTATGGGAACATCATCATCCAGATTTTTATAATCAGTTCTAAGCCTAAAGGCATATTCATTGTAGAGAGAGAGAGAGAGAGCATGAGCGACTTATAATCTCGGCCTAACGCCGCTTGTAATCTTTACTTCATATCAACAAAGAGTTTGTTTTGGATTCAATACTTGTGTTTATTCTATTATTCTACTATGACGACTCTGCGAACTAGTTATCAACGACCGTTTCGGTATTTGCCTCGCGCGGTCGCAACTCCAGGCTCGCGCGATATCACGTCCAGATGGAAATGATCGTCCCGCGGGAGCGCTGGCACGGTAATTCGTGCCCAGCTGCGATGGCCGATTCCTGTGGTAGATCGGGGCATGACAAGTACATCCTCCTTCTACTTCTAGTAAGTTTTTCTTTAAACCTTCTCTCATTCTTCCTCCAATCTCTTCTATATGTAACCACCCTAATTTTTAGAATTAAAATTTTAAATTTATTAATATTGGTATTCTGAAATTATTGTGATTAAGGAAAAAAAATTATTTATTTTTTAGCTAATTATAATATATAATATTCATGAATTTATCATTATGTGTATTTAATTAATTATTAATATTATGCAGAAAATATATTTTTGGGTGTACAACTATTATTAGTATATTGTATAATGTTTTTAGAATTTATTGAGATCTAAAACTATTTTTTATGGCCATATATATATATATATATATATATATATATATATATATATATATATATATAAGAAAAAAAGAGAAAAGAAAAGAAAAGAAATAAACCCAAACTCTAAACCCAAAGAATTAAACCCTAACCCCCATTAACCCAAACCCTACCAAAACCCAAACCCAAACCCAATTCTCCCCCCCCCCCCCCCGCGCACGTACAGCAACCTCCTCCCCCCATCTATATATATATACGTGCATATATATGTATACAAAATTAAAACCCTAACCCTAATCACACCTCCGCCTACACCACCCGCCGGCGACTGCCCGCAGCCCCGCCGTCCGCCACCTCCGCGTGCACACGCAGCAGTTGCGGCCCCTCCTTCGCACGCAGTCTCCGCCCTCCTCGCTCGTCCGATTTATATCTCGTCTTCGCTGGTATGTTCACAACCTAACTCTCTAGGATTTCCTTCAAGTGGAATAAATTTAAGCACCCCGGTTTGATCGAAAAATCGACCGAAAGTTGGCCAAAAATTGTTCGAAAATAGTTCAGAATTTCAGTCCAAGTACCCCTGTTCATGTCTAATTTTCTACCATCTCATTAATTATTTTTAAAATATAATTGAAAGGACTTCTTCACAATATAACCAAGATTTTTACTGTTCTTTTAGTTTTTATTAGTTTACTTTAATGGTTAAATTATTCTTGTTCCAAAACGACCAAAAACTTGTTTTAAACATACCCAAAATCTCGTGATACGGTGTACGTCCCGCCAAACGAGGCAACTTCGTCGTGTACGATTTGCATCGAAAGACGTATAACGTAAACGCAGACTTGTGGGCTTTCGCAGAACTTAATTTGGATGTGCGTGCACACCGAAATCAACGCATATCCGTCGAAATGTACCGTATTGACCTGTTCTGACACTCGTCAAAATTTCGTGTGTGCTCGTCAATTCGCAATAAAACTTGTTACATTAGATTCGCAGCGTTACGCTAGTCCTGTGACCCAAGTTTGATTCGATTCTGAGAACGTTGACGAAACATCGTTTTGTGGGCCCTACGGTTCCACGTGACGGACAATTTCATGACCGGCTCACCGGAATCTAATTTTGGACATTTCGTTGAGTTTGTGCCATCTTTCTAGACTCATAGACACTAAGTAGGACAAATTTGGAGAACTTTCTCTTCGACACATTTTTTGGTGTGAAGTGGGTCACATGTGGACCCCGCTTTGACCCAAAACTGTCAATTTTGTCCCTATGTCCAAATTGGAGTTATGGGTAGTCAATCCTAGCTATTTCTAGTATTCTAAGAATATTGGTGATGTTTGTTTCAGCATCCGGAGGTGTACGTACAGATTCCACTTTTCCAGGAGCAGTTGACGAAGTTCGGAATCCAAGCAAGTGTACCTTGCCATGATGTATCACAGTTTCTTGCATTTATCTAATTTAGTTATTATAGTTATTTGATATGTGTGATGTGTGTGTGTTTACCCTAGGACTGTGAGACGTTGCTTAGCGTCCGAACAAGATTCGGGTGTCGACAATGTACGCGGAGTCGTGTAACGTCACATAGAGAGTTGATTACACGACCTTATTTTTACGCACTTGCTTTACCAAGTACGCCATAGCCTAGGACACTTGACACTATTTTATGTGACAGAATCTTTCTTGAGCTATTCATGGTGATTCTGTATAGGCTTACAGAATTCGTGATATGAGACTTGCATATTATATGGATATTATTATGACTCGTTGCACTAGCTAGAGGGCATGATCTTGCATGTTATGGACATGAGACGTTGTGGACATGAGACGTGAGGTTACATTGGGTGGGGAGAGACACACCATACTACAGACTGATTATTGATATATATACTATACTTCTAGAGGTGTTGTGGCACATATACTGGAGTCGTGATACTACTAGAGGTGCCTTGGACTCTGTCTTAGATATTTGGCACCTATACAGAGTCTTGATACTACTTGCTGCTATGGGCTCCCCGACACAGAGCCTGTAGTGGTTTCAGTCTGAGTACGAGTGATGCTCTCACGTGTAGCGCCCCGTTCTCCCGGTGCGGAGAGCGCGGCTAAGAAACACAAGACGGTATCGTTCGATCGGGATAGATTGAATTAAGAACTCGTCCTCGTTATGGATTTGTTTCTTCGGAATCGATTCCCATATTCAGTGGACTGCGCCCCAAGGATCGGCTTAGCGGCAGAGTCAGGAGGGACCTCTCCGCTGCTATCTTTTATTGCCTCGGTTTTCGATGTCGCTTGTTGCTTTCGTGCTTTGAGTTGGTTTTGGGACTTGCTTGTTTTCTTTGAACGGTTTCGATGGTTTTCATTGTTTTCGTTCATTGACTTGCACTTCTATTCCGAGATTGGAAAGAGAGAAAGAAGTATTAATCGAGCTGTTCGTGTGCAGGTGAACGAGCAGTAGGCGGCTTACGAGCGGAGTCGTGAAGCACCTCTTTCCTTCTTCTTTCCAAAATCTAAGTGAGTGGCTACCAACCCGATTAGCTAGTCCTGCTTCCAAGCTTCACAGCTAATCAATCTGCACTCTTCTTTGCCCCGATCAAACGATCCCAAGTAATAATAAAAGAAACCAAGATAAAAAGAGAATAGACTTGGTTTATTATGCTTGTCAACTAAACTTATGAACGGTTATCATCCTGAATGCTAGTTCGTTTATAACTGTGCTATGAATCGTGCTAAGTATGGAATATGCTTGTTATGAAATAAACTGTCCGGAAGACTATGCAAACCGTTATGCTATGGAACTATTCTATGAGTGCTATTCGATCACGGACAACTTGTGCACAAGGTATGTTATGAGTTCCGCGGACGGTCACCGGGGCGCCGGGATCGATCCAATCAGGACGGAACGTATGTATAGTCGTATGTTACCCGGCAAGTGTTATGCAGCGGGGCTCGCCACCCGCGTTGCACGTCACTTTGCCTTGAGACTATAACCTGTCCCTCGTGGCACCACGCCAGTGATCTCTATGTATATTTAAACCTGTTGCATACTAACTTGTGTCTTCGTGGCAGGGAAGGCATGGTAAGTATTGTGCAGGTAATTCAGACGGTCAGGTAAAATCCACCTAACGGTGGCAAGTTCATTTTCAGTAAATTCTATATGCTGCTTACTTGTAAATGAACTAAGGCAAGATAGAAACCCACAAATATGCATGCTTCACTAAACAACGTGTTGATTGGTATAGTCAGGCTAGCTCGCCTTCACCAGCATATTTCGATATGCTGACCCTCGTTGAAACAGGTTCTCCGCACCAAGGCGAACCGAGCGAGGAGCCGAAGTCGTCTACCCGATCCAGTCCAACTGTTGGCGCATCTTCACCGCGCCCCCTGAAGCCTTTTGAAGTCCGAAGCTGCAACTCTTCATACACAAATGCAGCTCCGTGGCAAAGCTTTCCTCCAGCCTGGAGGTCTTTATCGTTTGAGTTTATAAAGGGATGTAATGTACAGGACTGCTATCTCATTTTGAGTCATCTCTTTTGTAAGCCGTTCGGCATATTAGCTAACTCATTCAAGAGTTTGTAATAGATGTTCATTATCAATAAAGAGAACTTTTCTATGTTTCAAATCTGTATTTCAATTTATCTGCGTACTCTGAATATGTGCTTGCTATGCAAATCATTAAAGCCTTGTGCGGGCGCAACTCCAGGCCCGCACGGCGGTCACGATTCGGGGGACGCCTCAAGTGATTCTACGGAATTGGGTCATGACAATAGTGGTATCAGAGCACAGATTCAAAGTTCCTTAGACTTCGTGCTGGAAAAGTTCCTTTAACGATCAAATTCCTATGCGAACTCTTGAACTCGCTAGGCCAAAATAAGATACGTTCATGCAATAAGTCCATAATACATTATGATTCTAATATAATTTACCTTCTTTTGAAGGAATGGTACCAACGCAATCTGCAGCGCAACCACCGAACGAAACACAAAAAAGCAGTTCGGATACTTCGGGAAGCTCTCGGAGCCAACGAGGCATGTCTCAAGTCGACCCGCTTGAGCGGGTAATGCAAATGTTAGAATCGCAACGACAACGAGACGATGCCCGCCAAGCCAAGCTCGAGAGTAATCTAAAGACCCGATTCTCAGTCCAACAGAAGCAGGTCGATGCCCTGCAACAAATCGTTCAGACTTTGGCTGCCAACCATTCCGTCGCAACAGCAACGACTCCGGTGGAACAGCCCGTGCTTAAAGTAGAGACGCCACAAATTCCAAGGCCGAGGGACGTGACTGCCTTCAACTTGGGACACTTCAAGAAAGTCTGCAACACCCCGTTCAACGGGACTGAGGACCCAGTGGTAGCTCTAGATTGGCTAGCAGAACTTGAAGATCACTTCGCTCTGCTAGAGGTCCCCGAAGATAAGCGCGTCGCCTGCGCGCAACTACAGCTCCGCCTCAACGCACACGATTGGTGGGACGTGCATCGACGATCTCTCCAATTTGATCACGGAGAGGAGGCGATCTCGTGGACGACCTTTCGTGCCGCGTTCGAAGAGGAGTTTATACCCCCTCCAGTACAACGTCAAATGGAAAATGACTTCGTGCAACTGAGGCAAGGCAGGATGACAGTTAAAGAGTATTCCGCCGAATTCAACCGACTCTCCAAATTCGCTAGGGCCTATTTACCTGATGCAGCAAGTCGAGCTAGAAGGTTTGAAGGTGGTCTCCGTCCTGCCATCCATTCGCACGTGGTCAATAATCAGTACGGGACAATGCGTGAAGTCATGAATCACGTCCTATCTCTCGAACCACAATATCCTCACGTTTCTGTCGGCGCTGTGCATACATCCAGTCACAAACGCCAAAGCGACGATGGAGGAAACAATGCTGCAAAATGACATAACGATGGTGGTCGCCACAAAGGGAACCAGAGACCATACTGTGATTTTTGTAGAAGACGTGGGCACACTACTGATAGATGCTACAGCAGAAAAGGTCTATGCTTCAACTGTGGCGGGCCAGGCCACGTAGCTCGGGATTGTCCACTCCCCTCTAAGCTCCTGCCTCAACCCAATAACCCCTAACGGTTGGTTCTATTCTTAAGTTTCGGGACGAAACTTCCAATTGGTTGGGTAGGATGTAGCGCCCCGTTCTCCCGGTGCGGAGAGCGCGGCTAAGAAACACAAGACGGTATCGTTCGATCGGGATAGATTGAATTAAGAACTCGTCCTCGTTATGGATTTGTTTCTTCGGAATCGATTCCCATATTCAGTGGACTGCGCCCCAAGGATCGGCTTAGCGGCAGAGTCAGGAGGGACCTCTCCGCTGCTATCTTTTATTGCCTCGGTTTTCGATGTCGCTTGTTGCTTTCGTGCTTTGAGTTGGTTTTGGGACTTGCTTGTTTTCTTTGAACGGTTTCGATGGTTTTCATTATTTTCGTTCATTGACTTGCACTTCTATTCCGAGATTGGAAAGAGAGAAAGAAGTATTAATCGAGCTGTTCGTGTGCAGGTGAACGAGCAGTAGGCGGCTTGCGAGCGGAGTCGTGAAGCGCCTCTTTCCTTCTTCTTTCCAAAATCTAAGTGAGTGGCTACCAACCCGATTAGCTAGTCCTGCTTCCAAGCTTCACAGCTAATCAATCTGCACTCTTCTTTGCCCGATCAAACGATACCAAGTAATAATAAAAGAAACCAAGATAAAAAGAGAATAGACTTGGTTTATTATGCTTGTCAACTAAACTTATGAACGGTTATCATCCTGAATGCTAGTTCGTTTATAACTGTGCTATGAATCGTGCTAAGTATGGAATATGCTTGTTATGAAATAAACTGTCCGGAAGACTATGCAAACCGTTATGCTATGGAACTATTCTATGAGTGCTATTCGATCACGGACAACTTGTGCACAAGGTATGTTATGAGTTCCGCGGACGGTCACCGGGGCGCCGGGATCGATCCGATCCGGACGGAACGTATGTATAGTCGTATGTTACCCGGCAAGTGTTATGCAGCGGGGCTCGCCACCCGCGTTGCACGTCACTTTGCCTTGAGACTATAACCTGTCCCTCGTGGCACCACGCCAGTGATCTCTATGTATATTTAAACCTGTTGCATACTAACTTGTGTCTTCGTGGCAGGGAAGGCATGGTAAGTATTGTGCAGGTAATTCAGACGGTCAGGTAAAATCCACCTAACGGTGGCAAGTTTATTTTCAGTAAATTATATATGCTGCTTACTTGTAAATGAACTAAGGCAAGATAGAAACCCACAAATATGCATGCTTCACTAAACAACGTGTTGATTGGTATAGTCAGGCTAGCTCGCCTTCACCAGCATATTTCGATATGCTGACCCTCGTTGAAACAGGTTCTCCGCACCAAGGCGAACCGAGCGAGGAGCCGAAGTCGTCTACCCGATCCAGTCCAACTGTTGGCGCATCTTCACCGCGCCCCCTGAAGCCTTTTGAAGTCCGAAGCTGCAACTCTTCATACACAAATGCAGCTCCGTGGCAAAGCTATCCTCCAGCCTGGAGGTCTTTATCGTTTGAGTTTATAAAGGGATGTAATGTACAGGACTGCTATCTCATTTTGAGTCATCTCTTTTGTAAGCCGTTCGGCATATTAGCTAACTCGTTCAAGAGTTTGTAATAGATGTTCATTATCAATAAAGAGAACTTTTCTATGTTTCAAATCTGTGTTTTAATTTATCTGCGTACTCTGAATATGTGCTTGCTATGCAAATCATTAAAGCCTTGTGCGGGCGCAACTCCAGGCCCGCACGGCGGTCACGATTCGGGGGACGCCTCAAGTGATTCTACGGAATTGGGTCGTGACATCACGTGCATATCACATAGATGGTTACGGTAGTTTACCCTTGAGTATGTGGCATTGTATTGTTTTACTTTTGGCAATTATTTCTTATACCTAGTTACATCCCTCTAAGGACCTGGTCCCCTGCCGTTTTTGCAGCATGACGGTTATGGAGCCTTTGGAGTTGCTGATGGAGTTGCTTGTCTTGCAGGTATTGGTACCAGGTACTTATATCATTTCTACAGGAGTTATGGTTATTTATTCATATTTTTTATTCATCTGCTGATGTAGCCTAATTTTATAGACTCATATTTCTTTCTCGAGTCTTATTCGAGTTTGTGTATTACTGGGCGGCCAACTTTAGCACATGTAGCTCATTCTTGTGTATTATGTTCATTGTGGATTGAGGCATAGATATTTATATTTACTTGATTATTTAGATAGTGACCATTATAATACAGCTTATACGTATTCGAGTCGGACCAGAGTCTGGTCGAATGAGTAGCTGGCATGTTACGTATTCCTAGTCCTACGTATTTTGAGATTGGGCCGTGACACTATATATATGTTTATATGTATATATGTGTTTTGATGATCAAACACCATTGCTTTAACTTGAAGAACACATGCAACCCATGAAACCTAGTTTTGATGTATAATCCATAAGTTTGTGCATGCATGTAAACCTTATTTAATTCTTGTTAATGACCTTGTAAAGATGTTATTAATATGGATTAAATACAGTTTTTATTATTAATTCAAGAATTATTAATGGTTATTAAATTAGATTTTTAGCATATTTTATGGGAAGTTTTGATCTAGTTTTGGTGTATGCATGTTGGAAACCCTAGGACTTTGTTAAGGACTTAATAGTAGATGAAAAATCTAATTTTTCTAGATGGATTACCATTTTTTCAGAATTTATTATTCTAAAGTTATATTAAATAATTAGTATTTTAATGTCTATCATGTCACCACACCCATGTACCATTCCTTGACATGCATACTAGCAAGGATGGTTGTCAATACTAATAGGATCAACTTGTAGATGATAAAATCCTAACTAATTTTATATAATAGTAGAAAAAGGGTATTTATTATATTTATTACTTATTTTTATAAAATATATTCATATTTGTTTTCTATTTATAAAAATTAGAATTCTAGGTATTTTTCGTAACAAGTTAACCTAGTTTTGACAAAACTTGACCCCGACAATTTTCGACTTAAACCCCGACCAAAAACCCATATTTTTAGAACCTAAAATTATATTGTTATATTTTAAATCTGATTTTTGAGTATTTATTCCAGATTTACTTATTTTTCAAAAAAAATATTTTTGTGACTGGTCGATAGACCCATATGACCTAGTTTTGGTTCATACTTGATTTTTGAACTCATAAAAATTATAGGAGATGACCATATCACTAAAAATCCTATTTTTCAATAAAATTCCAGAATTAATAGTTTTATTTAATTAATGATTTAAAAATAATTTTTGGCAATGTTTGATGACTAGTAATAGTTTGGTATGTAGTTACTTGCATGTGCAACCAATGTAGAGTTAATAACTAGATAATAACTTAGTTTAACTAGAAGTTAAAGTTTAATTAGTGTAAATATTAATTGTTAGGTGTTCAAGACGTTCCTGTGGAAAGCTCCGGACCAGATCTGTTGTGCTCGCAGCTTGGCTTGGAAGGCAAGTACACCTTGCTTGATTGTATTGTTCAGTTTATATTATGCCTAGTTTTATTTGCTAGTTGTGTGCACGCGTCTTAGAGTAGCAGACTTACCTGGTATTGTGAAGGTACGTGGCATCTTCTGACCAGACACTTGTTCAACACGTTCACTAAGTGAGTGAGTGCTTGGACTAGCATGTCGACCGTGCATCGATACATGAGTTCGCGTCTTGTGTTAGTAGTTGGTATGTGGACTAGTTTTCTAGATTTTATTGACGTCGTTGCATTACGTCTGCACCGCGTATACGGTTCGGGTAGTAAATTGGGAGGGGAGAATCTATTAGTGAGCGTATGAAATTTATGTTTCTTACTGTGTAAATGGTGTAACTGGTGTACCTCCGAGTTCTGTTGAACGCCTGATGGGATGATTGATTCTTTTATTTATTTTCCCTCATGCGCCACTAGAGATGTCCCGAGTACATTTCACATATATGGTTTAGTTACCCTATTTATTGTTTACTGTTTTACTTTTATGCATGTCAATTTCTTATGTACTTGTTATGTCCCTCTGAGGACCTGACACCTTTTTCAGATCCAGATAAGCACTTGTACCCGACGGACTACGGAGTTGAACATTTTGCTGACGAGGATCTTGAGGTGGAGCCACAGGAGTTTCCTTGAGCTATGGATGATAGTTGCTTAGTGTCTTGGGTGTCCTTATCTAGTTAGCTGACGCCTCGACTATTTCATTATTGTATAGTTGTATTTTCTTTCAGTATTCTTTCATACTTTATTATCGTGGATTGTTCTCCACTATATTTTATTTGTAGTGGATTCTGAGACTTTATTTATTCATCCAGTTTCCTATTTTGTGATATTTGTGGATGAGACTAGATTATTAACTGCTTGTGATGTTGTGATTAGTTATATTTTACAGCGTACTATGACTGGTTAAGTCCATTAAATTGGGTTCATATACTTGTTCGTACAGCTGGCATGTGTACGTATACCTAGTCCTACGTATTTTGGGACTAGGACGTAACAGGAGGGCCAAAAAGGAGCAGGCAAAATGGGGAGGGATTGAGAGGGATCAGCGGAAAAGGTTGAGTTCGGTTAGGGTTTCGCAGAAGGAGAAGACGGAGGAGTGGAGAGGCAGAGGGAGCGTAGGTGGTAGAAGGAGAGGTTGAGGGAGAGGTGATCGGCGCCACGACGGGAGAGAGAGAGAGAGAGGATCCAGCGGTCGGCATGGACGATGTGGGAGGTCTCGAATGAGAAGCGGAGGACGGGGGAGGAGTGGAGGAGGAGGACATTGTCGATAGTGGCGGCGGGGAGGTCATCGAGTAGGAGTTTGGGGATGGAGTGACAACGGTGGCGCCAAGCACGGGAGAGGACGCTGGTGCGGACGACTTCTTCGAAGGGAAGACGGACGAGGATCTCGCCGACCACATGGTCGGGAAGGTCGGGAAGGGACAGACTCATCGAAGAGCCCATTGCATACAACCACCTCTTCCTCCTCCACAGGATTCTTAAACCCTAGGCGCTTCCCCTTCTTCACACAATACATTTGTAGCCCACGGTTGGTTGGCTCACGGAATTATGACAATGGAAAAGAAGAGGTATTTCTTCCATGTGCCAAACGAAAGGAAAGAAGTATGGGTGAGCATTATTCGATGTTGGACAAAAAATCGAATTGAATTCCAATAAAAAAATCAGTTCGGTTGAAGAATAAGACATTTACTCTCATTTGCCAAAGGAAAAGAAAGAAGGCATTTCTTTCATGTGCCAAAGGAAAGGAAAGAAGTAGAGACGAGCATTATTTCGATTTTGGATACCGAATCAAAGTCCAATACAAGATTCAGTTCGGTCTGAGAAAAAAAAAAATTTGATTCAATTTTAATTTTAAAAATATTAAAAAAAAATATTTAGTTTCGATTTTGATTTTGGATTTCCGTTGAATTTCGATCCAAATTCTAAAATCAAATAAGACTTATCCATTTATGCAAACAATCCAATCGTATACATACTTTGTGATCAAAAATATTTATATTTTAAAAATAATAATTCTATGTATCTGTTTTGAAGCCATAACCTAACAATTAGTCAACTTTGGACACAACTTTAAATACAACATTTGATTATATTAAAAATTATAATTTTTAATATAATTAAACCACGATTCCAACTTTTGGCCTAGTGCCATTAATTTTTCGGCTACCGAGCAAACCGAATAGATTTTTCGGTTCAATTTCATTTTTGGGTAATTTCAATTCAATTTGATTTTGGTTTTGAATTTTTATAATTTCGATTTTGACTATTTCGGTTCAGTTGAAACCGAAAAACCGATTGCTCACTCCTAGAAAGGAGGAAAGAAAAAAAATAATTTTCGAAAGAAAATATGGAAGAAATGGTTCTCCCATCCACCAAAGGATTCACTTTCCCACTATATCGTCAACTTTTTCTCACAATTTCTTTGACCTTTCAAATAACAGAAAAAATGGATGCTAATTGCAATTATTCCAAGGAAAGGAAAGAACAAAAAATTGATTTCCTTTCAACGAGAGCTAAGGGTATGGTTGGCAATTGTTGAGAAACAATTATGAGATTATTTAAAGTATTGGTCATGAGGGAATCGTTTTTGGACGATTTTAAGTAGCAGTCTTTAAACCAATCTAACTTATGCTTGATAATTTATTAATGAACAATTCTGAAAGTTTTTTAGAACAATACAATTACTTATATATATATATATATATATATATATATATATATATATATATATATATATATATAAACTCTCCCAAAGAAAAATTATATCATTGTCTCCAAAAAAAATAGCATATATGGTTTAATAAGTAGTAAATCATAAATGTTGAGAATAAAACATTCACTACCTCATCAAATGCGTGAAGTGAAAATATGAATTTTTTAATTCCACGTTCCACTTCAGGAAAAAAAAACTCCGATATCAAAACTCCAATTTCATGACAGATAAGATTTATTGTTCATGTTAAATTACAGTAAATCTTATCTGCAAACCCTTAACCAAACACGTGAAGTGATAAAAAAAATTAAAACTTTGATCACCTCCACAATCCAAATCCATAAACCAAAAGTGGATCTATGAAGACATTTTGTAATATAGGCAGCAGTATGAAAAAAAGTACATTCATGTCACAAATGGGAGAAAAGAAACCAGCATTAGCCAAAACTGACATTTCACAAATGATAATAGAGAGGAGCTACAGAAAGAGACTGAAGGAACTAGATTCGTCCATATTACTCAAGAGCTCATCATCCAATATTTTGCACTCACTCCTTTCTCCGACGCAACCTGCATATTATAACAAGACTTGCATATTATAACAAGACGAGCATGTCAGTAGCTAGCCAAGACCGATCCTAAATTGCCGATACTGGTACGATTTGGCATGTCCCGATAATAACCGACGGTAAATTTGGCAAAAAAAATTGAATGAAAAAAAAGACCAATCAACAATGGTTTAAAAACATAATAAAGTTCAAAAAGCATGTAAAAAAACTTATCTCAAAATGGCTAATATTTTATTTAATTCCAAAATTACTAAAAACAATACAAAAAATACTTTAAATTATGCTGTAAATATATAAGATATTTTTTTCTAAAATTTTAACAATATATTAATATTTGTTTTCTGATGCCAAAAAAATCGATACTCCAATCCGAAAACGTCGTGATCCAATACCGATACTAGGAACCTAGTAATTCTCTCTTTACTAGGTGTTCCAAATGAGGAGGAAGTGCAGCAGAAAAAGAAATGGTTGGGGGATGCACTAAATGTCAAATGGGCTTTGAATCGTTGAATTGACATGGGAAAATCGGAAATAACCTTTTGAATTAAATAGTTTATGACAATCCTAGAAGAAACTTTCCTTACCCCTTTCCAAGCGCATGGTCCCTTTTATTTATAGAAAACAAAAAACAAAAGAGTTCTTTGAAGTACTTCCTTTGACACCCTCATAAATCCTACCTCTTAGCTTTCACAGGAAACTAAAACCATTTTAAAAGGAGAGCAATATTCTGATATCTAAGGTTCATTGTAACCAATCACCAACTTTCTTAAGCAATACTCCATGCGACCAAAGTTGAAGAAGAAAAAGTAAATAGATACAAAGTAGATGGGAATAGCTGATAAATAAGGATTTGAGAGAATAATTCTCTCTCCTGTCAGGCTGAAAATAAGGCTAAGCCACTTACATGAAAATATAATAACCCATGCTGAAAATAAATGCCATCAGACAAAAAGCCTTATCGGCTGAAATTTTAGCAACAGAAGGAATATCCAAAAAAGTTCATCACCAAATGAGATTGTTAAGACCTATGAGTTGCAAGTCAGAAGAAATGGGGGCATTCATAGGAGTGGAGGTGATGGTAATGGAAGATAAGTTAGGCAAAAATAACTTAAGAAGTGAGATTTTCTAGACATATGCAACAAATATTAGTAGATGAAGAAGCCGGGTATGACAGTTAAAGATAATATTACATTGAAAATGGCCTATGATAGAGTAGAAAAAGGCCTATGATAGACTGAAATAAAATATTAGTAGACTGAAATAAAATATGGCAGAAGATAATATTACATAGAAAATGGCCTATGATAGAGTAAAAAGGATTTGTGTACCTGAACCCCAGATCTGGGGATAAACATTGTTGTTGTAAGGAAACCCACCAAAAAAATAAGTATGAAGGGAAATTTATGATGGCAGCCGGTCAATCTATAAGGTAGATAAATGGGTTAAGGGTGGTCACAGTGATGGTTCCATAGAGGTTATTTATAGCAACTATGTTTTGAGTCTTGGATACAAGCTTCTAATCAACAATTTTAAACAACAACACTGTCAGAATATATATATATATATATATGGAGCAAGAAACATCCATCAGTTACCTCTATAACTTCAATCCAATGTGGAATATGATGAAGAACGATGTTTCAAAAGTGAAATTGGCATCCAAGAACTTGAACCTTAAGCAAAGTGAAGGGATAGCTACAAGTCAAACAGAATAAGTTTCAAGAATTTTTAATTTGAAGAAGTACTGATATAAACCACAACATATGCACATGCATAATCAGTGACACCATAGCAACTTCATCATCCATTAGTCATTGTTTGAAGACTAAGCAACCAAAGAAATAACAACAAAAACTGTTTACCTTATCAATATCAACTCAACATAATTTTAGGAAACATGAGAGAGAGAGAGAGAGAGAGAGAGAGAGAGAAGGCCCATGCTTTTCACAAGGTCACACAGATCTTGACTAAATCTGTCAAGGATTAAACAAAGGAGAGTCTAAGAGAGGCTATGTTATAATAAACATCAGTTATAATAAATTACCAATAGCTATTAGATGTATGTACTTTGTTAGCTTAATTAAGTTTTGAGAAATCACCTTGTGGGAGGTTATGTTAGAATCAACATCAGTCTTGGAAGCAAGGCACGCAAATTAGTGCAATGTTTGTGACAATGAAGTTTGGAGAGGAGAAGAGAAGGAAAAAAAGTAGGAGAAGAGAGAATATGAAAAAGAAGATTGTAATAAGGACCTTAAATCCTAGGTTGCATCTCATGTCTATTTATATTGATATACAATACACCCACAATTACTATTATACTCTCATATGATAAAAAAACAAAATAAAATAACTCTAACACCCTCCCTCAAGCAGGAGCATATAGATCAGACATGCTCAGCTTGCTACATAAATAAAAAAATGGACCATGAGCAAGTGGTTTGGCGAGGATATCACATAATTGATCCTCTGACCGAACATAAGGAGTGACAATTTGTTTCTTCAGGAACAAATCACGAACAAAATGACAATCCATCTCGATATGTTTCGTGCGCTCATGAAACACCGAATTACTTGTGATAAATATTGTCGACTGATTATCACAATACATCTCCATCGGAATAGAAATCATAATCCCCATTTCATGAAGAAGAGACTGCACCAACATCATCTCAGAAGCTGTATGAGTTATCGCACGGTACTCGGCCTCTGCACGAGAATGAGCCACAACATTCTGCTTCTTACTACGCCACGTGACAAGATTGTCAACCACAAACGTACAATAGCCAGAACTAGACCTCCTATCACTGCGACTGCCTGTCCAATCAGCATCACTAAACCCAGTCATTGTAAGCAACTGGGAAGGTTTGTACAACAAACCCTTTCCAGGTGCACCCTTCAAGTATCGAATAATGCGAGAGATAGTCTACCAATGTGGTTGCCGAGGGGCATGCATAAACTGACTAACTACTCCAACTGCATATGTGATGTCTGGCCGAGTAACAGTAAGATATATAAGTTTGCCAACCAAACGTCTATAATATCCAACATCCTCAAATAACTCTCCCCTGTCAGCATCAAGCTTGTCATGATAATCCATAGGAGTCACAACTGGCCGACACTCCAACATCCCAGTCTCGGAGAGCAAGTCTAGAACATACTTGTGTTGTGACAGATACACACCCTTCTTAGATCGAGCAACCTCGATTCCAAGAAAATATCGAAGAAGACCCAAATCCTTAGTATGAAACTGACGACTAAGGTAGGCCTTCAAGTCCACAATCCCAGCATGATCACTCCCAGATATAATGATATCATCAACATAAACAATCAACACGATAATACCTGCTGAGGAAGAACGACAAAATACTGAATGATCTGATGTGGTCCGCCGAAAGCCATACTGAATGAGAACTGAACTGAACTTGTCAAACCAAGCACGAGGTGACTGTTTCAGTCCATATAATGCTTTCTTCAATCGACATACGATTTTTTCATTTCCTGCTACAACATATCCCGGTGGTTGATCCATATAAACCTTCTCATGTAAGTCACCATGCAAGAAAGCATTCTTTATGTCCAGCTGATATATAGGCCATTGGTGATTAACCGCCACAGAAATAAGAATTCGAACTGAATTCAGCCGAGCCACTGGAGAGAAAGTCTCCATATAATCCACACCATATATCTGAGTATATCATTTGGCAACGAACCGTGCCTTGAGACGCTCAACAGAACCATCGGATGATACTTAAGAGTGTACACCCATCTACAACCCACTATCTGCTTTTCAACATGAAGTGATGTAAGCTCCCAAGTCTGATTTTGATGTAAAGCATACATCTCCTCACCCATTGCACTTTTCCAACCAGAAGATGACATAACCTGCTTGTAAGTTTTGGGAATGGTAATAGAAGACAATGAAACAGCAAATGCATGAAAAGATGATGAAGCACGGTGTAATGAAACATAGTTAGAAATGAGATGCTTATTCTTTGTGGTACAAAGGCGTTTTCTTTTTCTGAGAACAATAAGAAATTATCTGGATCTGTGGTGAAGGAAGCAGAAACCTCAGGTACGGAAGTTAATTGGTTGAGGGCTGAATTCTGCAGAACCACTGGCCTGTTCTTGGATCTCTGATAAACCTGTAAATGGGAAATTGAGACAAATTGATTCAGGAATGACCGAAAGTGGTATGGAAGATATCAAATCTGTTGTAAAAGGAATACAACGATCTCCTAAAGGAAAGAAAGGGGTAGACTCAAAGAATGTAACATCAGCACTCACATAATATTTGCGTGACTGTGGATTGTAACAATGATAACCTTTTTGAGTACGAGGATAACCAAGAAAGACACTTCAGAGATCTAGGAGCCAACTTATCTCGATTAGGTTCCAAGTTATGAATAAAAGCGACACACCCAAACACTCGAGGAGATAAGGAAAAAGGTGCGACATATGTATGCAATATGGTAAATGGAACTTTGTTATTTAATACAGATGATGGCATGCGATTAATTAGATAACATGCAGTAAGAACGGTATCTGCCCAATACTGTTTAGGGACATGCATATTGAACATGAGAGTTCGAGCCACATATAAAATGTGTCGATGTTTGCGTTCGGCTATACCATTTTGTTGAGAGGTATGGACACAACTGGTTTAATGAATCATACAACGATCAACACAGAAACTGTTCACAGAAGATTGAGTATACTCAAAAGCATTATCAGAACGCAAAATTTTGATACGTTTATCAAACTGAACATAGACTTTATTATAAAAAACAAATAATACATTTGAAAACTTAGATCTTTCTTTCATTAAATAACACCAAGTCATTCTGAAATAATCATCAATAAAAATAACAAAATACTGAAATCCTTTCAGACTTTTGACTCTAGACGGACCCCAAATATCAGAATGAACAAGATCAAAAAACTCTAATTGACAACTCTCACTACAACGAGGGAAGGAACTACGGTGATGCTTGCCTAACTGACAAGCCTCACATTCAAGACTAGAAACATGACTCAAACTAGGAACAACTTGACGCAACTTAGCCAAAGACGGATGTCCCAAACGATAATGCCACTGCAACGGAGAAGTAGAAACAGAAGTAAAGGCCTTTCCAGGTAGATCCAAGTAGTATAGTCCATCTTTTTTATGTCCCGAACCAATCATCTTCTTCGTCCTGAGGCCCTAAAAACCATAGTTTAAAATATCGGCCGATACCGATCCGATACGGCCGATACCGATACAGTTTGGCATGTCCCGATCCGATACCGACCGATACCCGATACTGACCGATACCGACATTAGAGGTCTCTTTTCCAGTCAATTCGACGAAAAAATTTGAATTAAAAAGACCAATTAGAAAGGATGTAAAAGCATAGTAAGGTTGTAAAAACATATAAAAGAGGAAAACTTATCTATCGCATATAAATCAATCGACAAGGATGACTACTATTTCATTCAATATCAAAAATACTAAGAAACAATACTGAAAATACTTTAAATTATGCATAAATGTATAAAATATATTCTCTAAAATGTTAATAATTTACTAATAGTTGTTTGCTTTCCGATACCAAAAAATCCGATACTCCGATCCGAAACCGCCGATACTACCGATACCGCCGATCCCGATACTCATAGGAATGGTCCGATACCGATTCCGATACCGATACTTTGAACCTTGCTAAAAACACACGAATTGGGAGAAAATATCACAGAACATTGAAGAGATTTGGTTAACTGGCTCACAGATAACAAATTAAATAAAAAATTAGGCACATATAATGAATCAAATAATGATAGTGATTGAGTAGGGTGAATGACACATTTCCCAAGCACAGGACGAGTAGGCCCATCAGCCAAGATAATATTATGTTTCATGGAACTACGATTATGAAAGAGAGATGATATACCAGACATGTGAGAGCTTGCTCCTGAGTCGATAACCCAAGAGGTAGATGGTGACTGGGTTGCTACAAAAGCAGGATTACCTATATGTGCCATGGTTGCGGTAGGTTAGGAGGTGGTACTAGCAAGCGCGTTCAACTTTTAGAGGATCTGTTCAAATGGAGATGAGGTATCGGACTGTACATATAAGGTTCGAGCGCAGGATCCAAGCCGGCTAGGATAAGTAAAACATGAAACTCTTCCTTCTGTCTACGAGCTTCCTTCAAATCAGTAGTAATAGGATGATATTGAAGCAGTTCCTCCCACAAAGCCTTCTTCGAAGCCAGATATTCATTCACAGGCTTCCAATTTTGCTTTCTATTAAACAATAACTCGTACAACTCATAGATACGGATAACGTTTCGCTTCTACGAATATGATTCTTCCAGAGATGTCCAAATCTGTTTGCTTGATTCACACCACTGAACATTAGCAGCGATATGTGGTTACATACTATGCCACAACCACGACATAACGTATGCATCTGCACTCATCCAATCTTCATACTCAGCGGAAGTTTCAGGCGGAGGTTCTTCCGTCAAGAACTCCAACTTCTTCTTCGCCCTTAACACCACTTTGATAGATTTGAACCATGCAAGGTAGTTCGTACCATTGAGTTTCACCGCTGTAATCGACTTTTCCAATTCATCATTATGAATAACAGTAAAAGAAGAACCACCGCCGCTACCACCACCACTATTAACCTTGCTAGAAGATTCGGTCCCCACCATACTTGCAGATGCAACAGAAAGACAAGGTCTTTGAAACCCTAGATCTCACAACGAACCTCAACCGACGACGAATAACCAACGGAGATATGTAGAAATCCTAGATCTCATAAACGAACCACGAACGACCACGACCGACGAACGACGAACAGCGAATCATGAAAAGTAGACGAAAAACAGTTCGATCGGCCCTGTCGTGGATGGGATGTAGAGTACTTTCAAATATATGCTCTGATACCAAGTGAAGTTTCGAGATGGAGAAGAAAAGAAAAAAAAGTAGGAAAAGAGAGAATATGAGAAAGAAGATTGCAAGGACCTTAAACCCTAGGTTGCATCTCATGTCTATTTATATTGATATGCAATACACCCACAATTACTATTATACTCTCATATGATAAATAACAAAATAAAATAACTCTAACAGTGACATTAAAACGGATGAAATAATATATATGAATTAACAAAACTGGTTCCCGTCAATAGGATATCATTCCGGCCTACCAAAACTAGGGGTATACCATTATTATAAAGATTTAAGAAATGAAGTAGGATGCAGGAGAAGATAATATTACATAGAAAATGGCCAATAATAAAGCTGAATGTAAAAAAACAAAGATAAAAGTATACAAAAAATGTTTATGTAGCCGGACCCAAAATTTGGTATAAATACTGTGTTGTAAGGAAACCTCTGTTGGAAGACCACAAGCTTTATGACAGTCCAACAGTCTAAAGGTAAAAAAGGGTTGAGATACAAATTCAAGCTCTTGATGACGACGATAAGTCTATATGGTAGACAAATGGCTTGAGGTCCTGAGGATCGTGGATAATGGCTCCAGAGAAATTATGGCGACTCCTGTTTTGAGTCTCGTCCACAAGCTTCTAATCGGAGATTTTTTAAACAACAATTTTGTCACCATATATGTAATCATGGAACAAGCAACATCCTTTAGTTACCTCAATAAGTTCAACCAATGTGGCATTATGATGTAGAAGCAAAGTTTGAAAAAGATGAAATTGACAACCAAGAACCAGAACCTTAACAAAGTATAAGGTTCACGTGTTTAAACTTTCTAAATATTGAAATAAATCAACTACACTTCTACAATACAAAATCACAACATATGCACATGCATAATCAGTAACACCATAGCAACAGTACTATCCATTAGTGCCGTTGTCTTAAGACTAAACCGGTCAAAGATATAACAATAAAAATGCTTATCATATGAATATTAACTCAAAAACAATAATTTTTGGGAGCGAAAGATGAGGAACAAAGGGGAACATATCAACACACACAGAGAGAGAGAGAGAGAGAGAGAGAGAGAGAGAGAGATTTTAACATAGTCACACAGATCTTGAATCAAACTTTGAAGGATTTATCATAAAAAAAGTGAATTTAACAAGCTTACAAAGATCTTGTATCAACCTTTCAAGGATTAAACATAGGAAAAGAATACTGAGATAAAAATTATCAATAGCTATGACAGATGTGCTCTACAATGCTTGCCTAATTAATTTTGAGAAAAGAAATTGTGGTTGGCTATGCTATAATAGCCACCATTCTTGTTAGTAATACACAAAACTAGTGCAATGTCTGCAAAGTGAAAACATGAAAACAGACAAGAGTCTAAGATGTCATAATTGGGGTTTTGAATAAGATGACGGGGCATCAAAACGACAATTAAACCTAGCATCCATTGGAAATCCATACACAAATAGGTAAAAGTTTTGTCCAAAAACATCCAAAGGGCAAACATAACATTCCTTTATAATTTATAAATATAGGGGAGCAATTTACCATTAATGGAATTCTGGAGGTGGCATAGTATAAACTATAAACAAGTATCACTTTAAGTAAAGTGTTGGGGCGCATCTTAAATCAGTAAATCACATATATTTCCTACTTACTTACTATTCATTCCAAATTCTCCAACACATTAACAGTCATGGATTTTGTATTTTATCTTTGTAACTTTTTCCGTTTTGAAATGGAACACCTAAAATGATTTGGACACATGCTAAAGTTGTCGGCCCTTGAGTCTTGAATTTAATTTGCCTAAATTTCACACGTGAGTCATGTGACCCATCGGGATACAAATTTGTTGTGTAGTTTGGGTTTGCTTCACTCATCCTTACAAGTAAAGTCATTGAGTTTCCACTTTCCAGGTTTGCCTGACGTTTACAAAATGTAAAGCACTTATCATTCTTACAATAAGACAACAAGATGCTTATAAATGGACTCCGTATGTGAATAAAAAAAAATTATACTCCAGCTTTTTCTTCTAAAAAATTTTATTGACATGGATGCACAATACAATTAAGGCTTTACAATTTAGACTATCAAGATGTACATAGACTTGTAAATCCCTTCGAATTTGAATTTTATTTGCCTAACTTTAAAACTTGAGTCATATAAACCATTGGACTAAAATTCTGTTGAGTAGTTTGTCTTTGCTTTTACTCATTGATCCAAGTAAACTCGTTTGACTTTCCAAGTTGGCCTATCGATTGCAAAATGTAACGCTTTCACGATTCTTGCAATAAGACAAAAAGATGTTCCGAAATGATGGATACATATGTGAGTAGAAATCTTTATACTTCAAACCTTTTCCTCTTTCAAATTTTATTGACATAGATACACAATACAATTAAAGCTTTACAATTTAGACTCTCAAGATGTACACAAGCTTCTAAATCAGGATGTTAGACAAGAGATCTAGCCTCTCAAGACTGTCCAGAGGTTTGCTAGACACGACCTGCAAATACTGAAACTAAGAAGGCACTATTTTTAAGCATCAATCTCCATGGATTCTCCATGTTGAGAATCAGGGAATAGCAACACCAAGAAAGACGATCTACAATACCAAGAAAGACGATCAACAACACCAAAAACGACGATCGACAACACCGAGAAAGGCGATCAATCCAACTTCCTTAGGAATAGTCGGAAGTCACACATTACCCTCTTTGCTTTCATATCTATAACCAAAGAAGCAAAGAAGATTAAGTGTGCAATGGCCTTAGGCATGGATGGTAAAGGACTATAGGTAAAATTGAGGGGTTGTTGTAGCTTTTCTTTTCTTATGGTTCCTCACATGGTGAGGCAGTTTGGCACACTGACTCATTTATTGTTGGCGAGACGGATGGTTTGGCATGGTTAAAATTTTGACCTATCCACCTTCATTTTATAACCAGGTTATGGAGTGCTCACTGCATCATATTCATGAATTGGAAGGTTCACGAAAAAGGCTAAGTACAATGTCTTTATCCCGTGCATTGATTTTGAATATTCACGAGAGAAAAAAAAATTTAATACAAGTTCTGTGTCCGGCACGTGATGCAGAAGGTTTGTTAGGAAAAGTTGAATTGAATTCGACATTCACGCTTGTTTCATGACCTATTAGTCATACTAAGTCATAATGACAAAAATATGTAATTTCACCATTAAATTGGGTTATCGTGAATTTAGATTTCCTACTAGTATAAGTGCATAAAATTCAGAATTTTCTATAAAAATGTAAATACAAGTATAATTTTAATTTAATGATATGCTAAATATCTATTAGGATGACATTTTGGTATAACTGCATTTCATAAGTATATATATTTGGTTGTGTCAATATAGGATATCATGTGGCCTTAGCCATGCAATATAATCAATTAATCATTACTAAAGAAAAAAACCATTGATATGTTAAATATCTATTAGGATAAATAGGAAATAGGTAAGTGCTATTTAGGAATGATAATGGGTGGGATCAAGTTGGGCCAAGCAAGGTTCATAACCCTCATAATATTTCGAGCCACAAAATTGGTCGTCCTAGTATTACAAAAACTAGACCCAAACTAGGTCCGCCGGACTTCAGGCTGGCCGATGGATTTTTCAGGTCGTTCCAATTAAGTTAGAACGGCTACTTGAGATTAACACTTCACGAGTTGTGTTATAACTGTTACCATAAATGATTTATAATTGTTACCAGATTTCTGCATATATGTAGAATCCATTTTTTTTTAACAAATTAATCATTATTCCTTTGTCCTAATGAGTAATGTCTCTTTTCAACACTAATTGTAGGAAAAGGATGTGCAAATGTGGCATAAGGCATAAGACCCATTAAGATTTAACATAGAGTACATCTGACACAAATAATTATGTTTGTGAAGACTTTCTAAAGTACAAGAGAGAGAGTATTGAAATGATTTAGGTTTAGAAAGTTTGGATATTTATGTTGGGGGAAGTAGGGTTGGCTACCGAACTTCAATGGGTCAAGGATCAAACATGTTCAGGGTTACGTTGACTAGTATCGAAAATTCGGCCTGAAACTTGATAACGCTTAAAAAAAACTAGCCCAATCTGACACGTTTTATGTTTGGGTCAGGGTCCGACCAAGCTTTTTTTTGGGCATCCCTAATGCTATTACATAACTCCACATGGGCTCTACTCGATGTCATATATCTTAATTGTCAACCCAAAGCATGGATAAAGGAGGAGGGCTGTGTTAGATAGTCGACAAGCAGCACACTAAGGCCTAGTTTATAACACAGTAGTGTATGGATGGATGGATTCATTGATAGTCCAAAGCATGAATAAACCCTTGATATGTATATGGTCAGTAGTGTTTCACAAGCCTTGTTGAAGAGACATGAGTACAATACTACATGATATGCTTATAATGACGCATATGTGACAACGATCTGTTGTGTCCTAGTGTATATTAGGTGTGTTCATGTCATGCCCCACATTCTACATGTTTCCTATTTTAAATTGTCATCACCACAAGCATCAAGGTTTGTTAATCTTGCCAGGCCCTGAGCTCATGGGGGCCTGAGGCGAAGTTTCAAATTGAGGCCCCCATACATAATTTAAAAAGGAATGAAACAAAAGTAATATAAAAAATTGTCTCCAACATGATTTGAACAAGGAACCTCTTGTGTGCAAGTCTAACATATTAACTATTGCACCACACTTTCTTTGTGATAAGAAGGGCACATGGTACGTACTAGTTCTACTTTCGGTACAAAATTGTTTATATATTTAAACTGAATTATTTTTGGGGCCTCCTAACCTGTGGTGCCTTGGGCGGTCGCCCTGGCAGCCCTGGGCCAGGGCTGGCCCTGAATCTTGCTACATCTGTAAATCAAATTTTGATGAATACAAAAAAGAAAGTGCTAAACTATAATAGAACTTACTTCAGTTGAGATACCCAAGCCCCACTATATAACATATATTAATCAAGGAACATGAATCAATGCACCAGGGTGAAATTTAAGGCGTTTTATGGACACATACCGAATAATTTCATGGGGTTAGTCTTCAGTTGTTTCATCCTCCTCCTCTTGCTCTTTGTATATGATTTGCGCTCGAGTCGATGTTCTATGGAACTTCCTCAGTTCCGTAAGGGCCGACTCATGATGCCTGGTTGTCTCTGTAGGGCTACTGATTGTTAGTGTCTCGAGCACTTGTGCCCTTGCCAGAATAAACCGCATGAATTCCATGTCGGGTTCTTGAATCATGATGTCAATCATGTCCACAGTCCGGAGGCTCGCAAACAGTTCCAAGCTTTGTATCGCCATCCAAAAATCTTCACCGGGTCTGGTTGCATTGTGGGCATAGCTTGGCCCGTCGCAATTGAGTCCCTGCAAGGTCAGCGTTCGTGAATCCCACCCATCCATACACTAAGGCCTAGTTTGAAGAAACAGAATATACCAAGATAATGAGTTGTTGCAAATTAGGGGCGCTACTCATCAAGCAAAGCAGGACAGAAATCTGGCTCGGATTGACCAGGCTCACCAACATACTCAGACTCCTCAACCTCTGGAAGGTGGTGACCATACTCTCAGGTATGCTGCCTTTTGCCAAAGCCTGAAATAATAATGTCTTGAATTAGAAAAAAGGAAGGAAGGAAGGAGACGGTAGAAAGGTATCCAACTCATTATACCTCCATGGTAAAGCCTAACAGGCAGAGCTGGTCTTGGCAGACGACACCCCGAAACAGCTCGGCCAGTTCTACGTTCGCGCGTCCACTGTTTAGTGCGATGGACAAGTTGCGCAGGGTGTGGCCGCTCATGAGCTCGACGTGGTCGCAGTCGGCAGAGAGTTCGAAGAAGTGGAGGTTGGGGTTGTGGAGCCGGAGGCTCCCGCAGAGCCTCACATCTAGGAGAGAGAGGTGCTGGAGGGCGGGGCAACCGGAGATGAGGACGGAGAGCTGGCGGTCGTCGGGGAACTCGACGTCCAGGAGTCGGAGGGAGCGGAGGGCCGGGAAGGAGCAGTGGGAATGGGGAGGGAGGGGGAGGGGGAGGGAGAGGGAGCACTGGGCAAGGTTGAGGTGGGTTAGGGTTTCGCGGAAGGAGAAGACGGAGGAGTGGAGGGGGGAGAGGGGGCGCTGCTGGACGAAGGAGAGGTCGAGGGAGAGGAGGTGACCGGCGCCGCGGCGGGAGAGGGAGAGGATCCAGCGGTGGGCGTGGGCGTTATGGGAGGTCACGAGGGAGAAGCGGCGGACGGGGGCGGAGTGGAGGAGGAGGACATTGTCTATGGCGGCGGCGGGGAGCTCCCGGTCATCAAATACGAGTTCGGGGATGGACTGCCAGCGGTGGCGCCAAGCGCGGGAGAGGACACTGGTGCGGACGGCTTCTCGGAGGGGGAGACGGACGAGAATGTCGTCGACCACATGGTCGGGAAGGTGATGAATCCCCATCCTGAGTTGGCTTAGTAGTGATGGAAATCAACTGATTTTGACATGGATTTGGGCAAGAATCAATGAATGGAAGAAGAAGAAGAAGAAGAAGAAGAAGAAGATAGAAATTGGGGATCTAGGGTTTTTCTCTATTGAATCTGGAAATTTAGGAGGGAAAAGAAAACTACAGAGCTAAAGCAAACTGAACTCTGAAAGAAAACACTATCATTCTTCCTAAACTCCTCTCCTCCCGATCATGGTTCCATCACTTTCCATATCCAAAAAATTGCAGGCTACGATAAAGGCACTACAAAAGTGACTGGGACTAGTCGAAAATAAAATAAAAAAAATTATTCAGACTAGTTCAAATTTTACTATAATAGCAGTCTAGTTAGAAAGAATTTTCACTCAGGCTAGTCCAAATTTTACGAATTTTTTCATATAAAGTAATAAAATATATAATATTTATATAAAAAGGGATAACTTTGGGGTAATTGTGGATGGGGGGACCACTCGCCAACTCAGTTGGCGAGTTGCTGAGTTGGCGAGGAGCTCGCCAACTGAGTTGGCGGGGCACCCTCTTCGAGGGGCCGCTCGCCAACTCAGTTGGCGAGCCGCATGCTGAGTTGGCTTAGAGCCGTTGCACAACGCTCGTATGCTCGCCAACTGAGTTGGCGAGTAAGGATCCGTTTCACAACGGCTATTAACAACAACGGCTATTACAATCTCCCTCTATAAATTACCTATCTCAACCCATTCATCTCACACTCAATCTACTTCATCTATTTTCTCTCTTCCCTCTAGCAAAGTCTCCAACACTCTCTCTGTCTCTCTGCCCGCAGCTAAAGTTCATTTGAGGTTTTCTGTAGCCAAAGTTGTCAACCGTCATGGATCGTAGCGTAAGAATTGTATGCTCGCACGGCGGTACAGTAAATGGGTTAAATTATGAAGGAGGAGAAAGTATTATTTTTTCAACTTATCCGAATATTAGTTTTGAAAATATACGTAATCATATTATTGAACGTTGTTCTATTCATTATGATTTTATTTTGAAGTCTATTTTTGGTTCTAATTGTTTTTTGATAGATAGTGAAGATGCATGGAATTATATTCTTGAGATTAATTCACAATCACGGTATATAAAAATATATGTTATTAAAGTAGCAGCAACCTTAGATAGTAGAAATAATGAATATTTTTCTGAATATCAGCATGTTAGTTCAGGTGCTAGTTCTTCTCAACAAATAGTTTCATTTATCCAAGAAAGTCATTCATCAGATGAATCTAACCATGATGATGATAGTGACAACGACGAAGGAAATAGTGATGATTTAGTTGAAAATGTAGATTATAGGGTAGATGATGATGTTGTAAAAGCTATCACTGATGAATTATTTAAGGGACAATCATTTCCTAGTCGTTCTCACTTTAGAAGCTTTATTAGTAATTTAGCAATTAAATATAATTTTAGTTGTTCAGCTAGTGATATGAATAATGCTCGTGGAATTATATATAGTTGTGATCAACCGAATTGTAATTGGAGAGTATATGTCAAATCTATTGGAAATGGCGATATAGTTAAAGTTAGTACATTAGAAAATCGTCATTCTTGTTTAGGAAGACTTAGTACAGGACGTCATCGACTAGCTACCGCTTCATGGATTAAGACCATGATAATTGACATTATTAGAGATAACCAGTCATACAGTCCATCACAAATTGTTAAAGATATATATAGGGAGCACCGTATACAAGTTAGTTATTCCAAAGCATGGAGAGCCCGAGAGACAGCATTAGCTGAAATTAATGGTAGTTATGATGAGGCATACGCTAGTCTTGAGGAGTATTGTTATAGAATTATGGAGACAAATCCAGGTAGTACATGTTTTATTAAAACTACCGAAAACAATAGCTTCCAACGAATTTTTATTTGTTTTAAAGCATGTATTGATGGATTTTTAAGTGGATGTTTACCAATTATTAGTACTGATGCTACATTTCTTTCGTCAAAATATCAAGGTATCTTATTTATTGCTTGTGCTCACGATCCTAACTATCAATTATATCCTATAGCTTATGCTGTTGCTGAAGGTGAGAATAGTGATTCTTGGTCTTGGTTTTTAAATTCTCTTAAAATATCTTTTGAAAGTTGTTTTAATGATTGGAGTTCAATTTCATTTATATCTGACAAGCAAAAGGGTTTAATAAATGCTGTTCGTGCTATTTTTCCTGCATCTTCTCATTTTTTTTGTATTCAACATTTTAAACAAAACATGAAAAAAGTTACAAAAGAACCAGTATTTCAACGCTTGTTAGACTCGCTTGCTAGATCATATAATAAAACGGATGCAGAGAGTGTGTTTGATATAATTAAAGCCGAGAACATAGTGTTGTACGATTGGCTTCTTGGTGTAAACGATGAAAGTCGTCGATTTGAACATTGGATAACAGCGTATGCTAGTTGTCCTAGATTAGATATTAACACTTCTAATCTTGCTGAATGTTTCAACAGCTGGATTAAGAAATTACGAGATAAGCCAATAACAACACTTCTCGATGGTATTAGAGCCAAGATTATTACACTTCATGACAATCGTAGAAAGTTTGCTGAAAATGTTGACACAGATTATTGTCCGAAGATGTTAAAAAATATGGCTTCTATTATCAAAGAGAAGAACCACCTAGAAATATTAGCTATTGATAATTATAGGTTTGAAATAATAGACCGGGCAACAAGTAGAACATATATTGTTAATCTAACTGACAGATCTTGTACATGTTTAAGATGGTACCATACGTATATACCATGTATACATGCATGTTTTGTTTGTAGATATTGCAATATTAGTATTGATAGTTTTTATCCTGCAGTATTTTCGACGGCTACCTTGAGGAGTGTATACGCGCAAAATATGGAGCCAATTCCAGTTCCCTACGAGATCCAAGGTCCTTTGGTAAGAGGACAAATTGGGGTGCCAGATGTAAGACGGAAAGCCGGAAGACCAAAGAAGAACCGCATCAAACCCCGGGAATCATCGACAAGAGATCTACGATGCAGTAATTGTGGTGCTATGGGACACAACCGAAGAAGATGTACTAGTCAACCGAGAGAGTAAAATATAATTGTAATAATACAATGTTCAATACCCAAATATTTATGTAAAAATCCATTACAAATCATACAAAAATTGCAATAATACAATGTTAAAAATTTTCTACTATTCCTCGTCCTGGTCTTGTTGAGTTTGGGTAGGCAGCGGTGCTGATGGAGTCGAAAAAAATTGTGTAAATATCTGGTAGCTTTCATCTCCAGCAGTCTCGTAACTGGGTCCGGCTCCAGGAGTCTCGTAACTCGGTCCCACTCCAGGAGTCTCGTAACTCGGGTAGGCTCCAGCATACTGGTAACTCGGGCCTGCTCCAGGATACTGGTAACTAGGGGTCGCTCCAGCATAGTGGTAACTCGGGTAGGCTCCAGCATACTGGTAACTCGGGCCCGCTCCAGCAGTATCCCGTCGACGACGACGAGAGTGTCTCTGTCGTACTAAGCCGGTCGGATAGTCCGGTGGAAGACGGGATTGTACCGGAGGCATTTCCGGTTCTGGTCCAATACCCAGATGCCGAACACGAGTAACAAGCTCCCCCATAAGACGACGAGTCACATGTTCCTCCATATGAGGTTGTTGTAAATGTTGCTCGTATACCCCACTCTGAAATTTCAAACATGTAAATTAAAATATTTATCATATCTATGTATATGTATTTTTTAAAGTATAAGGAAGTTAAAGTATAATGAAGTCATACCAAATCATTCATTCCATCAATAAAAGCACGCATAGTAGAATCGTCTAGGGCTCTAGTCTTGAACCTGGGCTCCTCATAGTGGTATACTCGGTTGCTCATAAGAGGGCATCCCCACCATTGTCTGTAGTCCAGGCTACCTAGGTCTGCAAAATATAAACAAAATTTTAGCAAACTATTTACACTAAATCAATACGAATAATGAGTAACTTATAACTTACATTCCTCAGCAGAATTTAGTCTAGGAGACATGTCCCTCACACTATAATTCTCGAACCGATTATTCCAGTCAGCAACGAGACCAATGATTCGTTGGAATGCATTTGATGTCTGATAACCGACTGTCGGTGGATCATCGGGAATTATTGGGACATCGGGTTCACATATGTACGGTAACCAGGTTACCTATTTAAAGATATTCTAAGAGATTAGATGTGATGTTTATCTACGATCAAAACTTAAATAATTTAAAGATATTTATTGCATATTTAAAAATTATCTCATTAGACCGCAGTGTATCAAATTGGCTTCGATATAGTGATACAGTCCTGTATTGGTAGTGTTGATAATCCACTACATCTGTAGGCCAGCGCATAGCAACTGGAAATACTCCAACATCACTGAGAACGCTGGTAACAGGCCTACCAATATAGAAGTGCTCGTAGGACCAGAACTATAAAACAAAAAAATGACATTAGTAGAAACAAAATTTGCGTATAAAATTACTCTAACTTTTTAAGGTCTTTCATTCGTACCTGTATCAGTGAAATACATCCACAAATACTCTTGCGATTGCATCTCACAAATTCTGTCAAATTGGCGTATAAAAACGCAAGAGTAGCAGCTCCCCACGCATGCTCAGTAGGTTTGGTCAGATCATCCAAGAATGGTAAAAGCTGCACATTTACCATATTTCCCGATGCATCGGGAAATAGAATTGCACCACATAAACAGAGCAGATACGCTCTAGTGCAACGAATGACCTGGATTTATTAAGTGTTAAACAAATTTATTAAATTGCACAACTAAATTAAGTAATAAAAAAATTTACTAATTAAAATACATACCCGATTTTCATCTACATCAACCACCCCATCAATAGTTTGATGTAGGTCTATAAAGTTGCCACGGAGCCATGAAAATTTCACATAATTGCCATCTTTTAGACCAGGAGGAGGGCTAACACCGAGATAACTCCGGATCAGATCAGATCCCTTTAAGTGCGGATCAAAATATATAGCATTACCTTTAATAGGTAACCCTAGTATATTCGCCACATCAAAAAGGGTGATCGTCATCTCGCCGAATGGGAGTTGAAAAGTGTTGCGTTCTGGCCACCAACGTTCCGCAAGGCTTACAACTAAATGAAGATCGTGAATTAAATATCTAACACGATCTATATAGTGGAATCCAAAGGATTCCACCAAAGCCTTTTGAGCTGGATTAAGCTCCCACGTACGATAATTCCTTTCAGACCGCCAATGTACGTGGATCCGGGTTCGTAAAGCATTATCATGGTCGTATAACTATAAAAATTATATGCATTAATAAAGTAAACATAGACATTCTAAAAAATATATACATAAATAAAGTTAGTAACTTGTAATTTCAAAAAATACCTCGCCAGTAAAAATCTGAGTAGATATGTGCTCTTCACGTTGCTTAAGAATAAGCTCGGTAGTCGGTCCGCCAGGAATACGACCGTCATTGCGGGTAGCCATCGCCAGTAAATATCAAGAGGAGGAGAATTTGGTGTAAGGAGGGTTTGGGGTAGGAGGAGAATGTGAATGTTGTGAGAGGAGTGTTGGGTGGGGGGGTGTTTATAGGAATGTGGAAAATAGCCGTTGGAAAATAGCCGTTGGCCCAGTCAGCATGCGGCTCGCCAACTGAGTTGGCGAGCGGCCCCTCGAAGAGGGTGCCCCGCCAACTCAGTTGGCGAGCCCCTCGCCAACTCAGCAGCTCGCCAACTGAGTTGGCGAGTGGTCCCCCCATCCGCAATACCCCAAAAGTTATCCCTTTTTATATAAATATTATATATTTTATTACTTTATATGAAAAAATCCGCAAATTTTATTATGATTATCCACCATCTTTATCTTCCTCCTTCTGCTCCTCCCCCACCCCCACCCCCCTCCGGCCTCTCCTCCTCCCTCCTCTCCAAGTCGTCGACCTCGCCAAGGACGCATCGCCGCCGCCGAGCCGTATCTCGAGCACCTTCCCGTCGGCTTCGTCACCCCCACCCCCTCCAGCATCTTCCTCACCCTCCAGCCCTCGTGTCACCTAGCCGTAGCCTTCTCCTCCGGACTGTCAAAATTTTGATAGTCCTACCAATTGGAAGGACTGCCAAAATTTTGATAGTCCTAAAAAATTAACATATTTTTTAGGACTGTTTGACAGTCAGTCCTTTCAATTGTTAGGACTGTAAAAAATTTGAGAATCCTTCCAATTAGTAGTATTGTCAAAATTTTAAGAGTTCTTCCAATTACTAGGACTGTCAAAATTTTGACAGTCTTGATTATAAAAAAAAAAATCAATTAGAATTGGACAACCCGGTAAGTAATTTTTGTGAGTAACAAACATGTAATTATCAAGGATAAAAATTTGGACAGTTCTGAGTCTTTTTTGTAGTGCCTTTCTCAAAAGCCAAAATTGCATGGAAAGCAGTGAACTTCAATTGTGTGACACAAAATTTACAGTACATGTAAAAACAATCCCAAAACGTCATTTTATATGATATATTTTTAATTTTTTATAATTTATGTCTTTTTAAATGTCTTTTTTTGCAATTTACGTCCTTTTAAATGACTTAAATTTTGCGGATTTTTTTTATCTCGCTTGATGACTAACTGTTGAAATTTTTATTGTCAAATTTTATCTTTCAGAAATAGATCTTCAATGACAAACGTAAACTTTTAGTAGCAAAATTGGACTTTAGCTACCGAATCCCACCTCCTCCTCCTCCTCCTTCAATGGACGACCATCTCGTGACAATTGTAGAAAAGTTGTAAGCATAAGACTGTAGACATAGCACCACCCCCATTCAATATAGGCATGGAAGCCTAGACTACATGCATGGAAGGCTAGCACTAGAGTCGTCGGAGTCTTTTCTACTAGGAAACTCCACTCCAGACTTAATACAATGATACCTGTTTCATTGAATGGATGTATTTAACTACATCTCCATACCTGTGCATTTCAAGATCAGAGGCTGTGGACCCAACATGTGTTGCCGAGTTTACTTACCATTTAATTTTAACTAATTGATCTAAAAGAAGACTTTAGTATTGTGCCATTTGCTTCCAACATATACATATATTACATATACTAGAAAAACTATATGCGATAAACCGAACCGAGTTCGAGCCCGTTTGCGAACAAGATCGAGTTGAACAACCTATGGTCGAACTCGGTTCGAACACCCCTTCGAACGAAAAAAAAAATCAACCGAGCTCGGTACCGGCCAGTCCACGAACGAGCTTCGAATCGGATTCGGACCGAATCGAACGCGAGCTGTTTGAATCATTTTACAGCTCTACTTCAGGTCGACCGATGGATTTTTCAAGTCTTCCAATTAACTTAGAAAGACTACTTGAGATTAACACTTCACGATTTGTGTTATAACGGTTACCATAAATAATTTATAATTGTACTTCACAAGCCCAATATACGTCAGTGGTACTTCACAAGCCTGTTGAAGAGAGTCGAGACATTAATACAATACTTACATTATATGATCATAATGACGCATATGTGAGAACGATCTGTTGTGACCTAGCGTATGTTAGGAGTGTTCATGTCATGCCCCACAGTCTACATGTTTCCTACTTTAAAATGTCATCAACACAAGCATGAAGGTTTGTTAATCTTGCTACATCTGTAAATCAAACTTTGATGAATACGAAAAAGAAAGTGCTAAACTATAATAGAACTTTACTGCAATTGAGATCATAATTCCATACAGACTCCTCCTCCACAGGGTTCTCAAACCCTAGGCACTTCAATTGTTGGGGAAGAAGAGGTTGCGAGATTTTTTTTTTAAAATTTTTTGACTTACCTCCCTTTTTTTTTTACCATATTTAAAGGTGCACCACACATTATTTCCATAATGTACATGTTCTCCTACTTTTGACGGAATTCGTCCAAAAATAACCGTCAACTCATTTGACCAAAAAAATTGGACGAAAATACCATCGTCTCTTCCTCTTTCCTCTCAACCCCTCCCCCAACTCCCCACCGTCGTCGACCCCCATCCCCACTACCGACCCTGCCCCCCCCCCCCCCCCCCTCCTCCCCCCACAGCTCCCGCTCCCCCCCCTCCCCGCCCCCGCTCCCTCTAGCATCAGCAACAACAACAACAACAACAATAGCGGCTGCGAGCGGCTGTTGTTGTTGTTGTTACTGCTGCTAGCTATGGGGAGCGGGGGAGGGGAGGGGGGGAGTGGGGGGTTGTGGTGGGGAGAGGCGAACATGGTCGGTGGCGGGGAGGGGGAAGGAGGGTCGACGGCGACGGTCGCGGTGGAGAGAGGAGGGGAGGTGAGAGGAAATGGAGAAGACGAGGGTATTTTCGTCCAAATTTTTTTTTTTCAAATGGCTTGACCGTTAATTTTGGACGAATTCCCTCAAAAAGGGGGGGACATGTACATTATGAAAATAATGTATGATGCACCCTTAAATATGGTAAAAAAAGTGGAAGGTAAGTCAAATTTTTTCTTTTTTTAACTACCGGTTATGAGAGTTTTTTTAGACTTTTTTATAAAGGCAATACAAAAGTTGATTGGGTTGGCCCAAGTTTTTTTTTTTTTATTATTTTTTTACAAGTTTTCCACTCAAAATTTTACTCAGAACTAGTACAAAATTTTGTTTAGGACTATCAAAAATTTTAGCTGTCAAATTTTTTGACCGTCCTAATTAAAATATGTTGTTCAATGGATTGTCAAAAATTTGAAAGTCCTAAATAAAATTTTGAGCTACTCCTGAGTAAAATTTGAGTGAAAAACTTGTAGAAAAAAAAACTTGTGCCTGCCCTAATCAACTTTTGTAATGCCTTTATAAATTCTCTTTTTTTTACGTGTTTTAAGTAATGAACCAACCTAACTCATGTTTGGTAATTCATTAACGAAAATTTCCCAAAGTTTTTTTTTTACATATCTCTACTCTTTATAAAGAAGCTTAAAAATGGCTCAAAATGAGCATTTCTAGTCGTATGTATATCCTCCCGTAATTAAAATTATAAATATAAATAAATTCTAACTAATTGTTTAAGTGCCTAATATTATCTAATTGGTTGGATAAGTTCGATTCCGCGGGACAATGGTATCTATAACAAAATCTAATTAAAAAAATTCCAACAATTTTTTTTTACGTGTGTACAATGCACGTACACGTTACTAGTATAAATAAAAAACCCTTCCAAAGAAAGATTATATCGTTGCCCTCCCAAACAATATCTTATATACTCATGTAACTTGCAAACATAAAATGGTTTGACAAGTAGTAAATAATAAATGTTGAGAGCAAAGTGAAAATAAGAATTTTTCACTTCCACGCTCTACTTCAGGTAAAAAAAAAAAAAAAACCTCTGATGTCAAACCTCATATTTTGTGACAAACAAAATATATTGTTCATGTTAAATATCAAATCACAGTAAATCTTGTCTGCAAATCCTTCAACCAAACACATAAACAATTAAAATATTCGAATTTTGACCAACTCCTCCCACCAAATCCATGAACCAAAAGTGGGATATATGAAGACATTTTGCAATATAGGCAGCTCTATGAAAAAAAAAAAAAAAAAAGGTACACGAAGGAACCAGCATTAGCCAAAACTGACATTTCACATATGATAATAGAGGCGCAACCAGGAAAAGGCTACAAAAAGATTCTCTGAAGGAACTAGATTCGCCCATATTAGTCGAGAGCTCATCCTCCAGTATTTTTGCATTCACATTCCTTTCCCCGCCGCAACCTGCATATATTATAACAAGACGAGAGCATGTCAGTAGCTACCCACGATGCAACAACCTTAGTATAAGTACACGAAGTTTGATGAAAACTATGATCCAATTATCATAGTTGAATACTAATACGATTTGGTATGTCCCAATCCGAAATTGGCCGATATCAATAATGTCCGAGACATCAGGAGTCGCTTTTTCAGTGAGTTCGAAAAAAAACTGAATAAAAAAAAGACTATTCAGCAAGTGTTTCAAAACATAGAAAAGTTGCAAAAGCATGCAAAAAGAGAACTTATCTATTGTAAAGTGACTACAATCTCATTTAATTCCAAATTTTCTAAAAATAATCGGAAATAACCTTTGGAATTACATTGTCATCAGAAATTAGGATATTATTTCACAATACTAGAAGAAACTTTCATTACCCATTTCCAAGCGCATGGTCCCTTCTGATTACAGAAAACATAAAAGAAATAGTTCTTTGAACTAGTTCCTTTGACAGACTCATAAATCCTACCCTTGGTTTTCACAAGAAACTAAAGCCATTTTAAAAGGAGAGCAATATTCTGATATCTAAGGATCATTGTAACAAATCACCAACTTTCTTAAGCAAATATTCCATGCTACCAAAGGCCAAGAAGAAAGAGTAAATAAATAGAATGCAGATGGGAATAGCTGATAAATTAGGCTTTGAAGAATAATTCTCATCTCATGTCCAGGTTAAGCCACTTATATGTCATGCTGCTGAAAATAAGGCTAAGCCACTTACATGAGAACATAATAATCCATGCTGAAAATAAATGCCATCAGACAAGCTTTATCAGCTGAAATTTTAGCAACAAAGGAATATCCAAAAAAGTTTGTCACCAAATGAGATTGTTACAAGTGGGAAGAAATTGAGGGCATTCATAGGAGTAGAGGTGATGGTAATGGAAGATAAGAAGGACAAAAATCACTTATGGCATGTTTGATTGCATGATGAAAAATATATGGAAAAAAAAATTAATTCCATGAAATTATTTTACCAGGAAAAAAATTTCTATGAAAATTTAAAATTTCTATAATGGCGGTATTTAATTGCAATTATTTTCTTGTGGAAAATCAAACAAATTTTCGCAGAAAATTTAATTTGGGTGTTTGATTGACATTATTTTCCATGAAAAATAGTTAATTTTTCATGGAAAATGATATGTTGATATTTGATTGCAGTCTTTTTTTCCATGGAAAATTAATATCTTCCATTGAAAAACTTATATTTTCCACATCTACAGTGCTCAATTAAGCATTTCCATATTAACTAACACAAGTAAACAAGATAAAGCTATAAACTTGATATAATTCGAACAAACCTAGGACATGAGACATTCATAATGACTGTAGAACAATAACCTCATATTAATCAATCCCAAATTTTCACAATCACCAACAAACAACAAAAGAATATGTCAAGCAAACATAACAATACACAATACTCAACTCACAATAAAGAAGGATATTTTATCATAAAGGTTCAAGTTTGCTAACTAATCATTCCTTGGCCAAGTTTAAAAATATTCAACAGATCCATCATTCTAAAATAAAATGCTAAAAATTATTAACGGAGAGGATCTCGTCCATCAGGTTTCTCCTTCATCTTTGCTCCAACATGGTTCTTCTGAAGGTTGACATTCAAGAAGCAGACATTAAAAATCAAACAAAATGAAACCAACAATTGTTATTAACTAGATCAATACAACACAAGTTGTTATTATAAAATAGCTATAATATATTTTATTATCTAAAAAAAAAAGATTTCTAGTAACATTTCTACTCTTCTCATGTGGCCCAAGAGATAGGTTTTTGATGTTATCATTAGATAGGCTATATCAGTATAAGTGTGCAGCAAAAAAGGTCAATTAGAAAATCGAAATGCTTGTGAATCTCAACTTCTAATAAAGAAAATATAATGAAATGCTTGTGTGAAACTTTTAACATGTTTATCATTTGATAATTATCGGTACAATTGGTTGAGATACGGAAGGGGATATATGAGAAGTCAATTGTTTTTATGCTTTTGTGTACTTACATAGAAGTGGACTGAGGACTATAGAAGATGAAGAGATCAATGGTTCCGAAGGCCAAATCCATGTATAAGATGAGAAAAGTAGCTAATAATCTGTCATCAGTAAACATGAATGAGGAATACAGGTAATGATGATAACTGTGTATCTATAGGACCTAACTGGTGAATGGTGAATGATGAATGTGGATGGCATTTACAATAGCTGGTGCACTGGCACACTGGTCTTAAGTGGAGTTTCTAATGAGGAAAGAGTCACCTGCACATGACGAGGATTTCATCCCAAATTTCCATATATAGCAAACACTCATTGAGAATGTATAGGTAATGTCAACAGATAAAACCGCAAATCAACCATATATTTTCTCTTTCTTAAAACCACCCAAGATATCATAGTTGAAATTAGAACAGAGTAAGAATGCCTACTTCAAATGAGCAACTGTTTGAAATATTCACAAGGTACAAAAGAAAAAGCAAATAAGATTAGTATCCATATTGGTAGATTGTTCAGAATTAGCTTTGTACCAAACCTTCTCAGTTCTTACTTACCAAAAGTAAGTTGTATTGTCATATGATCAAGAAGAAAAAGAAAACCATACTAACTATATGTAACTCAGGATGAAACACTATGAAGATAATTAGCTATATGTAGCTCAGGATGAAACATTATGAAGATAATTAGTATGGCCTCATAGACACGCCTGGTGTCATGGTTGAAACTGCAGATTATAATACATAACAGATTTTGAATTAACCCTTCTCCAAATATATATTACATGGTCCAAGAGAAGGCTAGCACCACGCAAAATTACAAGATACAAAAGATTCACATGACATCCTACTACAAACATATTTATACAACAGCAAATGACAAGAAGCAAAAATGAGTAGCTCATCAGTATCCAGTTCTAAAAAAATTAATAAAACCCAGATCCAGCATAGAGGGCATATGTGTACTAAAAAGAATTTGTATGAAGTGATCAAAAAGCTTTTGTAGGCAAATCAATGTACAAATAATAAACAGCGTCCTACAAGCCTGTAATGCTAATCTTAGAGAAGGATAAAAGAACTAGAGAAGCAACTGGAATTGCAATATTACATAAAGATACACAGGTTTTCCAGGTTCTCAAAGTTTAATCAATAGTCTGAAACACCACTAGTAGGTTAATCATGATCCATTGTAAGCTTTTTCAAAGCAGAAAAGAATCTGATTCTAACTACTGCTTCCAGGTTAGCAGTCTTACTTGAGACAAGCACACAATCTTTGCAAATACTTGATTCAAGTCAAGATAATATATATAGGCTCAGAGTCTCAGACGCAGAGTTCGTATATTTGCTCCTAATCTAATTCTTTCTGGTTGTTCTAGTCAATGTTTCATATGATGTTATTGTTACTAAGAATTGGACAATCTCATTGTCACAAGTAGACTTATGAACTTAACAAGCGACAATGAGTATTCCAGAGTTCAGGACAAGAGATACGAGACTATCAACTAATTTTGGAGGAACAAGAGTGTCTGTAGCCAAAAATAACTTCTTTTTTGTTTCTTGCGACTTCATGAGTCAATTTGATAAGTGGACTTAGTCTCAGGTCTTAGGGATCTTGGTTTCGGTTAGTTGTTGGTGTCTTTTAGTGAAAGACCTGACTAACTCAAGTACATCACCTGCTCTAGAGAGAACTTTCTTACCATGTATATATATAAACACCATAAGTAGCTAGCTTTATATTGCAACAGCAACACCAAATTGTTCCTGTCCAATCACTACATTAACAAAGTAAACTCATGTTTACAAGGAAGTCCTGATGTAATACATATTATAATTCACTGTGGACATCTAGTACGATATTTCAGTAACAGCAAACTGATATCTGTAAACAACCCATGGATTACTGCTGGTCTCAGCCTGATTTTGTCAATTTAACATCTGTTTCTAAATTCAAATTATCGCCTAAAACAGAAAGCCGGAAGAGGCATAAAATTGTTGGAATGCACTAATTTTCATCTGAAGCATCTCATGACATACCCTGTCACTCATACCAAACATTTGATTCAACGCTACTCTCTCTCAGCTCTAAAATTATGATAAGGACGCCATGTGAGACGTCGGGTAAGATGATGGCGCATCATAGTATCTATAGCCACTGCTTGCATCATCATCGTCCAAAAGGCAGCAACAAGTTGCATTTGCCTTAGTACTCTTGCCATTCTCACACTAAAAATCAGAGTTAATGCGTTGACCCTGAGTGTTATGAGTTTTTTTTTTCCTACCGGACTCAGAATGTGCGAGTCATCATGTTTTCTCAGACATTCGTGTGATCCTCGTCGCATGGGTAGCTTCATCATCGCCACGGACGCCCGCAAGCGGGCTTTTGTCGCTCACAAGCGGGTCTTGTCGACACCGGTGCCCATCAGCCGCTTACACGTGGCGAGGGCTTCCTACGGGACCGATCGTCTCGGCCGCTCGCGCTTACCGCTCTTGCACGAGGCGAGTGGTGTCCTCGGATCCGTCGTCTTATTCGCCCCTTGAGCTCAAAGTGTGACAGTCATCAGTCCTCAGACATTTGTGCGTATCTCGCTCGGCCTGAGTCGAGGACCTCGGCTCAGTTGATCGCACATGCATCTTCATCATCGCCCGAGTGTTATGAGATATAAATTTGGCATAACATGAAGTTCTATGACTACTTCTACTAGTTCATAACAGAGCCAAAATGACAAGCAGAAGTTATGTTCTAAACTATCCAAAACTGGAGCCTTGTAACAGTTTATATAAGCGGTAGTTTTAAGCTACCCAACAATTGCAAAACATAACACTTTGTCCATCTAGCCACAAATTCTCAAATAGGTATCGTTCAAATTGAGCATTATATATTCGAAAAATTGACCTTTGCTCGTATTAGCTTTGAAGAAAATATATAAGAAAAAGATGAGGAAAGAAAGGATAAGGGGACAAAAACGCATGGCCCATGCAAGTGCTTGCTTCTCCCTTCCCCATCACACTCTCCCCTCCAGCTGCCGGAATATCCTCTCCAGCAATCACAATATTCCAGCAAGGCTGCCGTCGAAACTCCTAGTGCCAATGGCTTGCGCAGCCTCAAATGGTTCTATCGGAATATCGTGTCCTGATGTGTTGGACATGCATCCGACTTCACAAATCGATCCGCTACTTACCACCAGATGGACGCTATCGAGGATCCGCTCTACCAAATGGAAGGTGAGTTAGAGAGACTCTAACGTCGTCGTCACTTACCACAAGATGGACGCAGTCGAGACGTCTGGATCCGCTCGTGTTGAAATTCCTCGACACAGCGACACGATCCCCAAATCGATAGAGGAGAGAGATGTCGGATTGAGAGAAGAGAGAGATGCTCTGATCTAGAGAGGATAGAGAGAAAAAATCGAGAGAGAGAGAGAGGAGTACCTCCTATTCCAGTCAATCCTCAACCTAGCCGATCCAAAAATCGAGAGAGAGGAGAAGGAATTATTTTCCATGGAATTTATTTCCTATGGGCTGGGCCAGAATTATTTTCCACAATTTTGAAAGAAAATGTTGAAAATGATAATTTTTTGAAAAATAATTTCATGAAAAATATAAGCTATCAAACACAAACATTGGTGGAAAATTTATGATGGAAATATTTTCCATGGAAAAAAATTGTCAAACAAACACAGCCTTAAGAAGTGAGATTTTCTGGTCAGATGCAACAAATATTACTAGATGAAGAAGCTGGGTATGATAGTTAAAGGGACTGAAATAAAATATGGCAGATGATAATATTACATAGAAAATGGCCCATAATAGAGTAAAAAGGATTTGTGTACCTGAACCCAAGATCTGGGATGTACATTGTTGTTGTAAGGAAACCCACAAAAAAAATAAGTATAATTGGAAATTGATGATGGCAACTAGTCAGTCTAAAAGGTAGATAAATGGTTTAAGGGTCACAGTGATAGTTCCATAGAGGTTATTTATGGCAACTATGTTTTGAGTCTTGGATACAAGCTTCTAATCAACAATTTTAAGCAACAATACTGTCAGCATACATTATTTAGGGAGCAAGCAACATCCAATAGTTACCTCTATAATTTCAACCCAATGTGGGATATGATGAAGAACAATGTTTCAAAAATGAAATTGGAATCCAAGAACTTGAACCTTAAGCAAAGTGTTAGCTTCAAATCTAACAGAATAAGTTTCAAGAATTTTTAATTTCAAGAAGTATCAAAATAAACCACAACATATGCACATGCATAATCAGTGGCACCATAGCAACTTCATTATCCATTAGTGCCATTGTTTGAAGACTAAGCCACCAAAGAAATAACAAGAAAAACTGTTTATCTTATCAATATCAACTCAACAATAATTTTAGGAAACATGGGAGAGAGAGAGAGAGAGAGAAGACCCATGCTTTTCACAAGGTTACACAGATCTAGGCTAAATCTGTCAAGGATTAAACATAGGAGAGTCTATGAGAGGAAATTACCAATAGCTATTAGATGCGTTTACTATGTTAGCTTAATTAATTTTTGAAAATTATGTTGTGGGAGGCTATGTTATAATAAACATCAGTCTTGGAAGCAAGGCACACAAAATTACTGCAATGTTTGTGACATTAAAACGGACGAAATAATATATATATATGAACTGCCAAAACTGGTTCCCGTAAATAGGATGTCATTCCGCCTCATCCATGCAATATAATCAATTAATCATCAAATACAAACCAATTGATGCCTTAAATACTCTGTAGTGGTAGGATTAGGTAGGGTAGATCAGGTGAAGAGGACTGAGGACCTTAGGAGACCAAAGATTATACTAAAATAGCCTTTGAATTACATTGCCATGAGAAAATCAGACATTATAGAAAACATATAACATAGAAAACATAAACGAAAGAAGTCCTTTAACAAGTTCCATTAATTAGTTCCTTTAACAGTCGCATACATCCCATCTCTTCTATTGCTTTCAGGAGAAACTAAAACCATTCTTAAAGGTGAGCAATTATTCTGGTAACTAAGTTCATTGTACCCCCAACAACCAATATTCCAATATACCAAAAAACACCAGAATTATTGCTATTTCTACAGCAAAGCTTCCGTCTCAGTGAATAAATTTAATGAATAAGCCAAGAAAGAATGAGAAAAAAGATGCAATGGACATGGGAATAGAAGGCAAACAGGGATTATAAAGAATAATTATATATCCCAAGCTAAAGAACTTATATAAGAATAGCACAATCCTGGCAGAATAAAAGTCACGGATGATATTTATAAGTTGTAAAAACAAAGATAAAAGTATAAAAAAATATTTATGTAGCCGAACCCAAAATTTGGGATAAATACTTTTTGTAAGGAAACCTCCATTGGAAGACCACAATCTTGAAGACAGTCGAAGAGGCTACAGGTAAAAAAGGGTTGAGATACAAATTAAAGCTCTCGACGATGATGATCAGTATATAAGGTAGACAAATGGCTTGAGGGCCGTGGATAATGGCTCAATAGAAGTTATTATGTCGACTCATATTTCGAGTCTCGTCCACAATCTTCTAATAAGAAATTTTAAACAACAATTTTGTTATCATATGTATCATGGAGCAAGCAACATCCTTTGGTTACCTCAATAAGTTCAACCAATTTGGCATTATGATATGTAGAAGCAAAGTATGGAAGAGATGAAATTGACATCCAAGAACCCGAACCTTAAACAAAGTATAAGCTTCATGTGTTTCAACTTTCTATAATATTGAAATAAATCAACTACACGACAATACAAAATCATATATATATATATATATATATATATATATATATAATCAGCAACACCATAGCAACAGTATTTTCCATTAGTGCCGTTGTCTTAAGACTAAACAGGTCAAAGATATAACAAGAAAATTGTTTATCATATGAATATTAACTCCAAAAAAAACATAAGGGAGCGAAATATGAGGTACAAAGGGGAACATGGAACCCGAACCTTAAACAAAGTATAAGCTTCATGTGTTTCAACTTTCTATAATATTGAAATAAATCAACTACACTACAATACAAAATCATATATATATATATATATATATATATATATATATATATATATATATAATCAGTAACACCATAGAAACAGTATTTTCCATTAGTGCCGTTGTCTTAAGACTAAACCGGTCAAAGATATAACAAGATATAACCGTTGCTTTTAACAGTCACACAGACCTTGAATCTAACTTTGAAGGATTTAACACAGGAAAAGTGATTTTAACAAGGTTACAAAGATCTTGTATCAACATTTCAAGGATTAAACATAGGAAAAGGCTACCAAGATAAATATTTTTATCAATAACTATGACAGATGTGCTCTACAATGCTTGCCTAATTAATTTTGAGAAAGGAAATTGTGGGTGGCTATGCTATAACAACCACCATTCTTGTTAGTAATACACAAAACTAGTGCAAGTCTGAAAACATGAAAAGATATATATATATATATATATATATATATATATATAAAGACATCATAATTAGGGTTTAAATAAGACAATGGGGCATCTAAATGACAATTAAACCTAGACCTTACACAAATAGGTAAACGTTGTCCTAAAACCTCCAAAGGGCAAACATAACATTCCTTTATAATTTATAAATATAGGGGCCCTTAACATTCCTTTATAATTTATAAATATAGGGGACCATTTCAAACCATTAATCGAATTCTGGAGGTGGCGTAGAATAAACAACTATCATGTTAAGTGTTGGGCGCATCTTAAATCACATATATTTCCTTCTTACTTACTATTCATTCAAAAGTCTCCAACACACTTATGGATGTTTAATTTTATCTCGTCCCTCATTATGTTGTAACTTTTTCTCGTTTTGAAATGGAACATCTAAAATGATTTGGATCCCATGCTAAAGTCGTCGGCCCTTGAGTCTTGAATTTAATTTGCTTAAATTTCACACGTGAGTCATGTAACCCATCGGGCTACAAATCTGTTGTGTAGTTTGGGTTTGCTTCACTCATCCTTACAAGTAAAGTCATAGAGTTTCCAGGTTTGCCTACCAATTACATAATGTAAAGCATTCATCATTCTTACAATAAGACAACAAGATGCTCATAAATGATGGATTCCATATGTGAATAAAAAAATTATACTTCAGCTTTTTCTTCTACAAAATTTTATTGACATAGATGCACAATACAATTAAGGTTTACAATTTAGACTCTCAAGATGTACATAGACTTCTAAATCCCTTTTGAGTTTAAAAAAAGTACTCCCCCCAATGTGTACACCTTGGGGGAGGAACTTCTATTTGCCTAACTTTCACACGAGTCATATAGCCCATTGGACTAAAATTTTGTTGAGTAGTTTGGGTTTGCTTGTACTCATTGTTCCAAGTAAACTCGTTTGACTTTCCAAGTTGGCATACCGATTACAAAATGAAACGCTTCTATCATTCTTGCAATAAGACAAAAAGATGTTCCGAAATGATGGATACATATGTGAATAAAAATCTTTATACTTCATTTTTTCCCCTCAGAGATGCACAATACAATTAAAGCTTTACAATTTAGACTCTCAAGATGTACACAAACTTCTAAATCAAGATGTTAGACAATAGATCTAGCCTCTCAAGATTGTCCAGAGGCATGCTAGACATGACCTACAAATACTAAAACTAAGAAGGCACCATTTTTCAGCATTAATCTCCATGGATTCTCCATGTTGAGAATCAGGGATGGGAACACCGAGAAAGATGATATAGATATACAACACCGAGAAAGATATCAACTCAACTTCCTCAGGAAGAGTCGGAAGTCACACATTACCCTCTTTGCTTTCATATCTATAACCAAGCAAGCAAATAAGGTTGAGTGTGCAATGGGCTTAGGCATGGATGGTAAAGGACTAGAGGTAAAAATGGGGGTCGTTGTAGCTTTTCTTTTCTTATGGTTCCTCGCATGGTGAGGCACTGTGGCACGCCGACTCATTTCTTGTTACCAAGACGGATGGTTTGAAAGGATTAAAATTCTGACCTATCCACCTTCGTTTTATAACCAGGTTATGGAGTGCTCACTACATCATATTCATGAATTAGAAGGTTCACGAAAAAGGCTAAGTTCAATGTCTTTATCCAGTGCAGTGATTTTGAATATTCACGAGAAAAGAAATTAATGCAAGCTCGTGTCTAGCACGTGATGCAAAAGGTTTGTTAGGAAAAGTTGAACTGAATTTGACATTCACGTTTGTTTCACGACCTATCAGTCATACTAAGTCAAAATGATAAAAATATGTAATTTCACCATTAAGTTGGGTGAATGGGATTTTAGATTTCCTACTAGTATAAGTGCATAGAATTCAGAATTTTCTATGAAAATGGAAATATAAGTATAATTTTAATTTAATGATATGCTAAATAACTATTAGGATGACATTTTGGTAATAACTGCATTTCCTAAGTATATATATTTGGTTCTATGCCGATAGAATATCATGTGGCTTAGCCATGCAATATAATCAATTGATCATCATTCATCACCAAAGAACAAACCACTGATATGTTAAATATCTATTAGGATAAATAGGAAATAGGTAAGTTCTATTTAGGGATGATAATGGGTGGGATCAAGTTGGGCCAAGCAAGGTTCATGAATCATAACCCTCAAAATATTTCAAGCCACAAAATTGGCCGTCCTAGTGTTATAAAAACTAGGTCCAAACCAGGTCCGCGCCGAACTTCAGGCCGACCGATGGGTTTTTCAAGTCGTTCCAATTGAGTTAGAATGGCTACTTGAGATTAGCCCTTCACGATTTGTTTTATAATTGTTACCATAAATGATTTATAATTGTTACCAGATTCCTGCATACAAGTAGAATCCAAATTTTTTTCTAACAAATTGACCATTATTCCTTGATCTAAAAAGTAATCTATTTTCAACACTATTTGTAGGAAAATGATGTGCAAATAAGGCATAAGAGCCAATATACTGCATAAGGTTTAACATAGAGTACATATGACACAAATAATTATGTTTGTGAAGACTTTCTGAAGTTCAAGAGATAGTATTGAAATGTTTTAGGGTTAGAAAGTTTGGATATTAATGTTGGGGAAAGTAGGGCTGGCTAGCGATCTTCAATGGGGTAAGGATCAAATATGTTTACGGTTAGATCGACTAGTATCAAAATTCCGGCCTAAAACGTGAGCTTAAAAATTAACCCGATATGACATGTTTCTTGTTTGGGTCAGGGTCCGATCAAGCTTTTTTCAGGCCGACCCGACCCATTATCATCCCTAATGCTAACTGCACATGCGCTTTCCTGGTATATTTTAATTGTCAGCCCAAAGCCCGGATAAAGGAGGGTTGTGTTAGATAGTTGACGACCAGCACAACACTAAGGCTTAGTTTTTAACAAGGTTCCCAATATCGGTATCAGAACATTCCTATGAGTATCGGGATCGACAGTATTGACAGTATTAGCGGTTTTGGGTCGGAGTATTAGATATTTTGATATCGAAAAGCCAATAATTATTATTAAATTATTAACATTTTAGAAAATATATTTTAATAATTTAAGCATAATTTTAAGTATTTCAAATGTTATTTCTTAGTAGTTTTGAAATTAAATGAAATAGTAGTGATAATTGCCGATTGCTTTACATGCGATAGATAAGTTTTTTTCTTTTACATGTTTTTACACCCTTAATATGCTTTTACACCCTTGTTGATTGGTCATTTTCATTCAAATTTTTTTACCAAATTGAACGAAAAAGAGAACCCCAATGTCGGTATCGGTCGGTATCGGATATCGATCATTATCAGATCGGAACATGACAAACCTTATCGGCATCGGCAGTATCGGATCGGTATCGGCCAATACTGCAAATTATGGTTTATAATACACTAGTGTATGGATGGATGGATGGATGGATGGTTTCATTGTTAGTCCAAAAGTCCGAATATACCGATGATATGTACATGGGCAGTAGTGCTTTACAAGCATGTTGAGAGACATGAATACAATACTACATGATATGATCCAAGGTTCTAAACAGTGGTAGGCGGGTGCGCGGTGGAGTACCACCTAGGCGCTTGATACATTTTAGGCATTTTTACTATTTTACCACTATTTTTGTGTGTGCATAATATGCATATTTTAAGGGTATTTTATGTATAACTAAATTGTAGAACAAAGATTTATGAAGTTTCAATTTTGTAAAAGTGAACCATAGGTATACAATGCTTACAAAACTGTTTTGCTAAAACATCTAGTTATGTATTGCGCCGTCTAGGCGCCCGCCTACACAACCAAACCGACGATGGCCGCCTACTACACCGCCAACGGCAAAAGCGGTGAGGATAGCAGCCACCATTTAGAACACTGATATGATCATAATGATGCATATGTGATAACGATCTGTTGTGTCTTAGTGTATATTAGGCCGTCATTTAGAACATTGATATGATCATAATGATGCATATGTGACAACGATCTGTTGTGTCCTTGTGTATATTAGGAGTGTTCATGTCATGCCCCACAGTCTACATGTTTCCTATTTTAAAGTGTCATCGCCACAAGCATCAAGGTTTGTTAATCTTGCTACATCTGTAAATCAAATTTTGATGAATACAAAAAAGAAAGTGCCAAACTATAATAGAACTTTATTGCAGTTGAGAAACACAAGTCTCACTATATCACTTATATTAATCAAGGAACAACAATCAATTTACCTGGGTTTGAAATTTAAGGCCATTTTATGGACACATACCAAATAATTTCATGGCCCTAGTCATCAGTTTCATCCTCCCCTTGATGCGCGAATATGATTTGCGCTCGAGTTGATGTTCTAGGGAGCTCCCACAGTTCTGTAACACGATGCCTGGTTATCTCTGTAGGGCTAGGGCTGATTGTTAGTGTCTCGAGCACTTGCGCCGTTGCCAGAATAAACCGCACCAATTCCATCTCGGGTTCTTGAATCACCATGCTCTTCATGTCCACAGTCCGGAGGCTAGCAAACAGTTCCACGCTTTGGTTCGCTATCCAAAAATCTTCACCGGGTCCGGTTGCGTCGTCGTCATAGTTCAGCCAGCCGTAATCAAGTCCCTGCAAGGCCAGCGTTAGAGAGGCCCAGCCATCGTCAAGCAGAGCATGACAGAGATCTGGCCCGAATTGACCAGGCTCACCGCCACATGCAAACTCCTCAACCTCTGGAAGCTGGTGACCATACTCTCAGGTATGCTGCGTTTTGCCAAAGCCTGCAAATACTGCAAATAATAATAGTCTTTTCTGCTCAGATGGATGGACAAGTCGTGCAGGGTCTCGCCGCACATGAGCTCGACGCGGTCGCGGTCGGCCCAGAGGTCCAAGGAGCGAAGGTTGGGGCTGCGGAAACGGAGGCTCCCGTAGCGCCCCACTGCCATGATACGGACTTTCTCGAGGGCGGGGCATTGGGAGACGAGGACGTCGGGGAAATCGACGTCGAGGAGTTGGAGGGAGCGGAGGGCCGGGAGGGAGCGAGAGGTTGCAGCGGAAAAGGTGGAGGTGGGTTAGGGTTTCGCGGAAGGAGAAGATGGAGGAGGGGACGGGGTAGGGGCGGCCCAGGTTGAGGAAGGGGAGTTCGAGGGAGAGGAGGTGGCCGGCGCCGCGGCGGGAGAGGAAGAGGATCCAGCGGCGGGCGTGGGCCGGGCGGTGTGGATGGACACGAGGTAGAATCGGCGGAAGGGAGGAGGAGGAGGACATTGTCGATGGCGGAGGCGGGGACCAACCGGTCATCGAGGACGAGTTCGGGGATAGACTGCCAGCGGCGGCGCCAAAGCGCGGGAGAGGACGCTGGTGCGGACGGCTTCTCGGAATGGGAGACGGACGAGGATGTCGTCGACCACACTGACGGGAAGGTCGGCCAGGGACGTACTCATCGGAGAGCCCATTGCATACCGCCGCCGCCGCCGCCGCCGCCGCCGCCACCTGGGCGCTTCCACCTCATCTTCACAGAATACATTTGTAGCCCTCAAATAGATTGAAATTGGCCAAAAATATGAAAGTTGATATGAACCAGAGCAGTTCCCTCGCTCTCTATTTTTTTGACTTTTTCTCTAGACGCTACAATTTTTTTTTTCTTAGGCTAGTCCTTTTTTTTTTGAGTTATTTATAAATTTGTCATAAAAAATAGTTGTTCCAAACTAGTCCTAATTTTTTTCCCTTCCGATTGGAAGGACTGTCAACATTGTGACAGTCCTAAAAGAAGGAGGAGGAGAAGAAGAAGAAGCATCGGCGACGAGGGGACGGACGACGGGGTACGAGGGCGGGCGGCAGCGAGGGCGGGCGGCAGCGAGGGCTGGCCGAGGTGAGTCGCGAGTGGCGAGACGCAGCACGCGGGGGAGGAGGGGGGGGGGGAGGGGGGAGGGTGGGGGTGGACGGGTGAGTCAAGGCCTCCGGGGTGCGGGCTGCGGCTACCGCTGCTGCTGATGTCGTCTCCTCACTCCTCCTCCATTCTCCTCACTCCTCCTCCTCCTCCTCCTTCTGCCGCAGCCTCCTCCTCCGACGACATTAGGGTTAGGGTTAGGGTTTGGGAAGGGGGGATTTGATTGTCCTGAGTAAATTTTGGACCGTCGTGAGTAAAAATTATAAAAATCTGAGTTGTCCTGAAGTAATGGGCTGTCCTAAACAAAATCCGTAGTGCCTATAGAAAAAAAAAATTATCCACTTCCACCTCCCCCATTTTAAAGGTAAAACTCTTCTGAACTTAGTAGAGGAAAAAAAATATATAATTAGGGTGTTTATATTCTTGATTTTTTATCAACTTAGAGTTTGAGCCACAACATGTCCAATTAAAAAGTTTAGACACTAGATTTTATTTATTTTATTTATTATTATTTTTTATTTTACCCTCGACATGAGTATAAGCGCAACAATCAATCCATGTTGAAGAGGAGGGTATAATAAAAAAATGAAACAAAAACTAAAAATTCAAGGTCTAAACTTTCAATTAGACATCTTAGAGCTTAAACCCTAAGCTGGTATAAAATCTAGGGTCTAAATGCTAATTAGCCCGATAAAAAAGTGGATAATTCCAAAAAATAAGGGAGATGGAAACTCATCTGGGTGGAGGTCGGCACCGACACAAACCAGCGATCGAACACCACGAACTCCTCGTTGTTATCCCTTTCGCCGACGTACCCACTGCTTCGGTGTATCCGCTGCTCCCCTCTCGTCGGTGGCGTCCCAATTGAGATGATGGTGCATGGTGAGTCGAGGTCGACACGACACGGACAGAGGAGGAGGGGTCGTAGTGCAGCGGTCTGATTCATGGTAGAGATTGGGGTGGGATAGAATGGTAAAGAGAGAGAAAGAGAGAGAGAGAGGGGGGGGGGGGGACGATATAAGAGTAGTGCGGGGGCGGGGAGGGGGGTGTTGTGGGCTAGGAGACGGGGAGAGTTTTTTTTTTATCTGCTTCTTTTAGGCCATTTCTAAAGGCACATCCAAACTTACTCACGATATCCTAATTTTTTACTTTTTATTTACAAGTTTTCCACCGAAAAATTTATTCGGGGCTGTCCAATTTTTTTAGGACTGTCATATTTTTTGACAGACCTAACAATTTGAAGGACTGTCAAAATTTTTGGCAGTCCTTTCTATTGGCATGATGTATTCTTTAGAACTGTCAATATTAAGAAGGACTTTCAAATTTTTGATAGTCCTTAGAATAATATCTAGGTCAACGAAGCATGGCCGCGGACGAGGACGAGAGTCGTTGCTGCTGCTGCGGCGAAGGAGGGGGAGGAGAAGGACCCGTTGCTGCTGCGAAGAAAGAGGCCGCCGGCGGGGATAGCACACCCCCCCTCCTCCTCCTCCTACCTCCGTCGTCGTCTCCTTCTCCTCGTCCTCCGACGGTTGGGTTAGAGTTAGGGTTAGGGATTGGGGTGGAGGAGAAGGGAGGTGCGTGGGCAGTCCAAAGTAAATTTTGGGTTGCCATGAGTAAAAGTTACTTCAATATGTGCTACCAGCGAGTAATGGGTTGTCCTGAGTGTAGCGCCCCGTTCCTCCTATTCGAGGAGCGCGACTAAGAAACATAAGACGGTATCGTTCGATCGGGATAGATTGAATTAAGAACTCGTCCTCGTTATGGATTTATTTCTTTGGAATCGATTCTCATATTCAGTGGACCGTGCCCCCGGGATCGACTTAGCGGCAGAGTCATGAGGGACCTCTCCGCTGCTATCTTTTATTGCCTCGATTTTCGATATCACTTGTTGCTTTCGTGTTTTGAGTTGGTTTTGGGATTTGCTTGGGTTTTCTTGAACGGTTTCGATAATTTTTATTGTTTTTGTTCATTGAACTGCACTTCAATTTTGAGATTGGAAAAGTGGAAGAAGTATTGATCGAGCTGTTCGTAATGCAGGTGAACGAGCAGTAGGCGGCTTGCGAGCGGAGTCGTGAAGCGCCTTTTTCCTTCTCCTTTACTTCCAACCAAGTGAGTGGCTACCAACCCGATTAGCTAGCCCTGCTTCCAAGTCTTCACACCTAAAACGACTTGCATTCTTGTTGCCCCGATCAAACGATACCAAGTAATAATAAAAGAGATCAAGATAAAAAGGGAATAGACTTAGAATATTGCTTGTCAACTAAACTTATAAACGGTTACTCATCTGCATGCTTGTTCGTTTGGGAATGTTCTATACATGCTTCAATTTTAGTTAGAATTTATCTTCTTCTATAATTGAATTAAGCACCTTGTATGCGCATAACTGTTCAGGGAGGCTCAGCTAAACGAACCAAGCAATACTGCTTGTCTGTACTCGTGTTGCCTCAACTGCATGAATTGATAGAAACCTAAATAGACTCTGTTAGATCACGGACAACTTGTGCACAAGGTTTTTGGTTCCTGCGGATGGTCGCCGGGGCACTGGGACCGATCCGATCCGGACGGAACGTCTGTATAGTCGTCTGTATCGTCGGAACGAGGCGTGCACCGTGTTGCACACTCCTCCGTCTTGAGACTATAACTTGTCCCTCGTGGCATCTAGCCAGTGATCCATATCGTATATTTAAACCTGTTGCAAACTAACTTGTGTCTTCGTGGCAGGGAAGGCAAGGTAAGTATTGTGCAGGTAATTCAAACGGGCAGGTAAAATCCACCGAACGGTGGCTTATTCATTTCAGTATCATATATATATACTGTTGCTTGTAAATGAACTAAGGCAAGATAGAAACTCACAAAATATGCATACTTCATTAAAATAACGTGTTGATTGGTATAGTCAGGTTAGCTCGCCTTCACCAGTATATTTCGATATACTGACCATCGTTGAAACAGGTTCTCCGCACCAAGGCGAACCGAGCGAGGAGCCGAAGTCGTCTTCCCGATCCAGTCCAGCTGTTGGCGCATCTTCACCGCGCCCCTTGAAGCATTTTGAAGCCAGAAGCTTGCAACTCTTCATACACAAATGCAGCTTCATGGCAAAGTCGTCCTCCAGCCCGGAGGTCTTTATCATTTTGAAGTTTACAAAAGGATGTAATGTACATGACTGCTATCTCATTTTGAGTCAACACTTTTGTAAGCCCGTGCGGCATATTAGCTGACTCGTTCAGGAGTTTGTAATAGATGTTCATTATCAATAAAGAGAACTTTTCCATGTTTCAAATCTGTGTTTCAATTTATCTGCGTACTCTGAATATGTGCTTGCTATGCAAATCATTAAAGCCTTGTGTAGGCGCAACCCCAGGCCCGCACGGCGGTCACCATTCGGGGGACGCCTCAACGATTCTACGGAATCGGGTCGTGACATAATGGTATCAGAGCACAGATTCAAGTTCCTTAGACTTTGCACTGGAAAAGTTCCTTTAACGATCAAAATTCCTGTACGAACTCTTGAACTCGCTAGGCCAAAATGAGATACATTCATGCAATAAGTCCATAATACATTATGATTCTAATGTAATTTACCTTCTTTTGAAGGAATGGTACTAGCGCAATCTGCAGCGCAAGCACCGAACGAAACACAATAAAGCAGTTCGGGTACTTCGGGAAGCTCTCAGAGCCAGCGTGGCATATCTCAAGTCGACCCGCTAGAGCGGGTGATGCAAATGTTAGAAGCACAACGACAAAGAGATGATGCTCGCCAAGCCAAGTTCGAAAGCAATCTAGAAACCCGATTCTCAGTCCAACAGAAGCAGGTAGATACCCTGCAACAGATCGTTCAGACTTTGGCTGCCAACCATTCCGCCGCAACAACAACGACTCCGGTGGAACAGCCCGTGCTTGAAGTAGAGATGCCGCAAATCCCAAGGCCGAGGGACGTGACTGCCTTCAACTTGGGCCACTTCAAGAAATTCTGCAATACCCTATTCAACGGGACTGAGGACCCAGTGGTAGCTCTAGATTGGCTAGCCGAACTTGAAGACCACTTCGCTCTGCTAGAGGTCCCCGAAGAGAAGTGCGTCGCCTGCGCACAACTTCAGCTCTGCCTCAACGCACACGATTGGTGGAACGTGCATCGACGATCTCTCCAATTTGATCACGGAGAGGAGGCGATCTCGTGGATGACCTTTTGTGCCGCGTTTGAAGAGGATTTTATACCCCCTCCAGTACAACGTCAAATGGAGAATGATTTCGTGCAGCTGCGGCAGGACAGTATGACAGTTAAACAGTACTCCGTCGAATTAAACCGACTCTCCAAATTTACTAGGGCCTATTTACCTGATGTAGCGAGTCAAGCTAGAAGGTTTGAAGGTGGTTTGCGCCCTGCCATCCATGCGCACGTGGTCAATAATCAGTACGAGACAATGCGTGAAGTCATAAATCACGCCCTATCTCTTGAACCACAGTATCCTCATGTTGCTGCCAGCGTTGTGCATACATCCAGTCACAAACGCCCTAGCAATGAAGGAGGAAACACCGCTGCAAAGCGTCAGAACAACGATGGCCATCAGAAAGCGAACCCACGGCCCTATTGTAATTTCTGCAAAAAGCCAGGGCATTCCACTACCAATTATTACCTCCGAAAAGGTCTATGCTTCAACTGTGGCGGACAGGGCCACGTATCTCGGGATTGTCCGCTCCCCTCTAAGCTTCTGCCTCAACAAAATAATCCCTAACGGTTGGTTCTGTTCTTAAGTTTCGGGACGAAACTTTCAATTAGTTAGGTAGGATGTAGCGCCCCGTTCCTCCTATTCGAGGAGCGCGGCTAAAAAACATAAGACGGTATCGTTCGATCGGGATAGATTGAATTAAGAACTCGTCCTCGTTATGGATTTGTTTCTTCGGAATCGATTCCCATATTCAGTGGACCGTGCCCCCGGGATCGACTTAGCGGCAGAGTCAGGAGGGACCTCTCCGCTGCTATCTTTTATTGCCTCGGTTTTCGATGTCGCTTGTTGCTTTCGTGCTTTGAGTTGGTTTTGGGATTTGCTTGGGTTTTCTTGAACAGTTTCGATGATTTTCATTATTTTCGTTCATTGAGCTGTACTTCAATTTCGAGATTAGAAAAGTGGAAGAGGTATTGATCGAGCTGTTCGTAATGCAGGTGAACGAGCAGTAGGCGGCTTGCGAGCAGAGTCGTGAAGCGCCTCTTTCCTTCTCCTTTACTTCCAACCAAGTGAGTGGCTACCAACCCGATTAGCTAGCCCTGCTTCCAAGTCTTCACACCTAAAATGACTTGCATTCTTGTTGCCCCGATCAAACGATACCAAGTAATAATAAAAGAGATCAAGATAAAAAGGGAATAGACTTGGAATATTGCTTGTCAACTAAACTTATAAACGGTTACTCATCTGCATGCTTGTTCGTTTGTGAATGTTTTATACATGCTTCAATTTTAGTTAGAATTCATCTTCTTCTATAATTGAATTAAGCACCTTGTATGCGCATAACTGTTCAGGGAGGCTCTGCTAAACGAATCAAGCAATACTGCTTGTCTGTACTCGTGTTGCCTCAACTGCATGAATTAATAGAAACCTAAATAGACTATGTTAGATCACGGACAACTTGTGCACAAGGTTTCTGGTTCCTGCGGACGGTCGCCGGGGCACTGGGACCGATCCGATCCGGACGGAACGTCTGTATAGTCGTCTGTATCGTCGGAACGAGGCGTGCACCGTGTTGCACACTCCTCCGTCTTGAGACTATAACTTGTCCCTCGTGGCATCTAGTCAGTGATCCATATCGTATATTTAAACCTGTTGTAAACTAACTTGTGTCTTCGTGGCAGGGAAGGCAAGGTAAGTATTGTGCAGGTAATTCAGACGGGCAGATAAAATCCACCGAACGGTGGCTAGTTCATTTCAGTATCATATATATATACTGTTGCTTGTAAATGAACTAAGGCAAGATAGAAACTCACAAAATATGCATACTTCATTAAAACAACGTGTTGATTGGTATAGTCAGGTTAGCTCGCCTTCACCAGTATGTTTCGACATACTGACCATCGTTGAAACAGGTTCTCCGTACCAAGGCGAACCAAGCGAGGAGCCGAAGTCGTCTTCCCGATCCAGTCCAGCTGTTGGTGCATCTTTACCGCGCCCCTTGAAGTATTTTGAAGCCAGAAGCTTGTAACTCTTCATACACAAATACAACTTCGTGGCAAAGTCGTCCTCCAGCCCGGAGGTCTTTATCATTTTGAAGTTTATAAAAGGATGTAATGTACATGACTGCTATCTCATTTTGAGTCAACACTTTTGTAAGCCCGTGCGGCATATTAGCTGACTCGTTCAGGAGTTTGTAATAGATGTTCATTATCAATAAAGAGAACTTTTTCATGTTTCAAATCTGTGTTTCAATTTATCTGCGTACTCTGAATATGTGCTTGCTATGCAAATCATTAAAGCCTTGTGCGGGCGCAACCCCAGGCCCGCATGGCGGTCACGATTCGGGGGACGCCTCAACGATTCTACAGAATCAGGTCGTAACACTGAGCAAGTTTGGATGTACCTTTAGAAATGGCCTTTTTTATCCGCAAGAGGGAGAGAGAGAGAGAGAGAGAGAGAGAGAGAGAGAGAGAGAGATAGTGAGTTAGTTTTGAGTGAGATAAAGAGTTGACTGAAATAATAATAATAATAATAATAATAATAATAATAAGGGTCAATTGATATTACTCTCCTCTTAGATGTAGGATATTGAGATTACCCCCTGTTAGATCAAAAGTCGAGAAGACCCCCCTGGAAATGTCATTAAAAACTCATTAGCGACACTTTCAAAACTCATTAGCGACACTTTCAGGGGGTCTTCTCGATTGTTGATCTAATAGGGGGTAATCTCAATATCCTACATATAACAGGGAATAATATCAATTGACCTAATAATAATAATAATTATTATAATAATAATAATAATAATAATAATAATAATAAGCATACCAAGTTAGACCACATATTCAACTAACATCTACTTTTAACAACTATACAAACAATCAAACTTCTTTTTTTGTCCACTTTTATCAACCATCTAAGCACCAGAACTCATTTTTTTCTCCACTTTCATATCGTCTGATTCCACCAACCAAACAACTTTTGGAAAGTCAAAATTTATACGTACGCATCGCGTACACAAACTCTGTTTTTTTTTCATTTTTATGCTTTTTCTACACTTTCGTGCAACCAAACAACCCATTAACACAATATAGTGCCCAAGTTTGGAAAATAAAATTCATTCATTTTCTCGTACAAGAGAAGTATGAAAAATGGTTCCAAAACAAAAATTAGAAAAGAATATATACACGAGGATAATTTACTTTTTTACTTCAAGGATTCACTTTCCTTAGCGTTTTCAAAAACTGAAAATAAAAAATTGATGGGAAGCTCAATGTCACACACAATATTTTTCTTGAAATACTCTATAAAAATTGATGGCTAGCCTTCAACCACCTCTCAACCCACTCATAAGCAAATAGAGCACCCTTTGTGCTTAAGAATTGTAGGGGGACATAGCTTCATGAACTCATTAATATTCCCCTATTTATATTGTCCCGCTAAGTAGTGGCCCTCTCCATTAGTTTCCATAGCTACACGTTGAGCATTCTTCATGTCATCTTGCAATACATATGTCTTATTTCTCTGAACCTCAGTCTGTCCTCTTTGAGCCTCTATCAAACTTTGAAACACCTCAGAAAACTGTACTATATCTATATGTGCTTTATCTGAAATTGGTAGAGGCTATGTCTCTCTTGGAATAATAAATGTGGTAGGATGGTAGAGAATGAGATGATGCTCTTGATTCCTCTGAATAGATAATAATGCAAGATATGTATTTGTCATCCTCACTTTTTTTAACTAGGAGTAGTTTGGTAATTTGACATAGATATTTATTCTAGAAATATAATATTAAATAGTGTGCATGTTGTAAATATTATTTATTATTTATTTATTTTTAGATGTTAGATTTTATTTTTGGACTTGTATTAGTGGACTTAACTAGTTTATATTAGATCTATGGACCAACATTTAATTCTAGTTAGAATTGAGCCCAATAGTAAGCTCATTCATTAGGAGGATGAATTAATTAGTTAAACCAATTAGACTAGAACCTTTCATCCTTAATTAATTCCTTCATGACAAGCCCCAAGGGATATTGTGGATATTTCATAGTAGCTTGGAGGAGGGGGTAGAGGCCGGCCACCATTAGGAGAGGAGAGAGACTCTCTTAATTTTTTATTTCAAATCTAGATCTAGAATTTTCTCTTCCAAATTTCTTTATTCCTACACCAATTTTTACCCAAATTTTTTTCCAATTCCTTTCCTATTCATCATTGGAGGCTATTAGAACAAGGAGGAAGCAAGGATCAATAAGGAGGAAGCAAGAATCTATAAGGAGGAGCAAGGATCTACAAGTTGAAGGCTCTTGACACTCAATTTGGAGACTTTATTGGGAATCCATCTCCTATGTAAACTCCCTCGACCAGATTTCAGTAATTTAGGATTATTTTTAGCTAATTAGAATTACTGTAACTTTTTAAAATTTATTTTGTTTACATATCCTATTGATTTGTGCACCTGTCCCTTACACAATTATTTAGGACATTACACTAGCTGTTTTTTCCAAACAAAATTCACATACCTGCCCTAGACATGTCAGACTATTTTCTTGAATTTTGTGCAACTCCCAGATGCTTTATTTTGAGGCTCGTTTGAGACGCACAAATATCGTTACAAAAGTCAGTATTTATTTCCTATTTTATTTCTTGCTCTTTATCCATCTCTGTACCCCTAGAGATTGAGGACCAACAGGCACATGTTTTACCCAAACAAAAATATGATAATATTCTACTTTGAATATACTATAATTATATATATGCTATTATATTATGTACCCTCCATTTAAATATGATATTTACGAGCCTGTAATATCTTAAACAGAAAATATCTCCAGCACAGTCAGTGACCCCCTGTCACAAGAACTCTCAGAACTGACTGTGAGACCAGATTTTCAACACAATCAGGAAGTAGGCAAGTATACCTTGCCAAGTTACTGTTTAAATTCAAATGTTGTTATATGTTATTTTTTCCTGAGTTTCATATGACTGTGAGTACCTGAGATTGCCTCAGGTACAGTCAATTGATACGTTGACACGTAGTATAAATAACTTAGTCTTTACAGACTTACCAACAACTGAGAGGGTATTTTAATATCCTCCTAGATCCTGTCACGGGAACACGCAACATGGTTGCAATACATATTGGGATGCGAGCTGCGTATTTGATTAGCTAGCAGTACGTGTGACGTGCATCACGGCTTAGCTTAAAAACAGGAGAACTCAGGAATAATTACGACTTGGCATTAGTTACATTGGACGGGAAAGATAACTAGTAGACGTATGGGACACCCCCTCCATGAGTCTTTTATCCTTCGTACCATGCTCCTCGGAGATGGACGATTGCAGAGCTACCCGTATGTCCGGGGGCATATGACACATATACTAGCCAGTCAACATGATTGGTTAATTAAGTCAGCATATGTCAAGCCTACACTTTCCCATACGTACTACAAGGTCTTTACTTGCATTCACATAGATGGTTAGTACCCTGTATTTATTTATTTATTCAGTATTTACATACATGGCATATTATTTTCCTGTATCTTGTTATGTCCCACTGAGGACCTGGTTCCCTTCCAGATTTAGATGAGGCCTTTTACCCTACGGTATATGGGCCTGGACAGGAGACCAGGCATGCCACAGAGGAAGAGCTAGAGGAGACACCATCAGAATCTACCTGATCCTAGAGGCTCGTACAATCTGGAGATGGAGCTATTTTCCCTAGATAGACGATACTTTAGTCTATCTTATTTTTGCACTATTATTATCTTTTGTAGTGGGTTTGTTCCCACAAGATGTGTACTATGACATTTTCAGACTCAACATTATATATATTCAGCACTATTTCCTGACATTTCTGTAGATGAGATAGATTTCCCTGTATTAGACTTGTAGTATTTTAGGACAGCGTAGCACGTTCCTTTGGGTCCATAAAAATGGATTAAACCTTTAGTAACGTGTCAGCTGGCCAATGCCATGTGGCCTAGTTCCATACATTTTGGGACTAGAGCGTGACATGATTTTAGTGGTGGCCCATGCAGGTCTAGTTTATTGCTAGTGGTATGATGACATGCCCAGCAAGCCTGCAATAGGATAGAAATACTAGGTCTCATCCACACTGACTTCATCAAATTTTTGCATCCTGCTTGATTATCAATTTTAAATTCCTTGTACTTTTCTAATTATTCTATCTTCTTCAGAAAAATGGACATACCCGGTGGACGTGCGATTGATGGGGCTGACCCAGTAACAGACCCCTCGCCCGATGTCCAAGGAACCCCGTCCATCCCGAGAGACCAATCCCCCAGAAGGATGCTGGTCTACCAGCCAACCCCGTACATCCACCAGAATCCTGCCCAGACAGGAACACCAGCCCAGCATGAAGGGCAAACCTCCCAGGCCCCAATACCGCAGGCGGAGACACCACTGCCTCCACCTCCCGCCTTTCCTGCCCTAATGCCACAGCTTGAGGGACAAACTCAAATGTTCCAGTTCCTCCAAGCTATGTTGCAGACTCAATGGCAACATACTGAAGCCCTGAGACAGTCTCAGTGGCAACAGACTGAGGCCTTGAGACAGACTTTGTTGACGGCCTTGGAAAGAACGACTGCCCCGACACCAGCACCTGTCCAACCAGTGGGCACAGTCCGAGGCTTTCGACAAATGAGCCCGAGAACCTTTAAAGGCAGCGAAACCCCAGAGGAGATCTCAGATTGGATCTCCAATACAGAAATGCTGCTAGAAGGCTCGCAACTTATCCCCGACTTGTGGATGAGCGCCGTGAGGGCCCAGCTCTTAGGCAACGCCCATCACTGGTGGGAATCCATAGAGCGTAGCATCGGCAAAGATCAGACTTGGGAACAATTCTTGGAACACTTCAATGCCAAGTACTTCCCTGCAACAGTTCAAAATGCCCTATACTCCCGGTTCCTGCACCTGGAATAAGGGAACATGACTGTTGACGCCTACGACGCGGAGTTCAGCAGACTAAGTCGATTTGGTACCATCTTGATACCGAATGAGCTGGAGAAGGCCAAAAGATTCCACCACAGCCTCACCTACGAGCTTCAGATGTATACGACAACGCAGTCAAGGATCTCCTACGAGGAGGTTCTTACAGAAGCGAGGGTGCAAGAAGCTATTGGCCGAGGAGCGAGACGCTCTAATCCAACCTTTCCGGCCAAAAACCAGCAAGGAGCAGGAGGCCCTATCCGTCGTCCACAAAATCAGATGCAGCAGACGACGGGGCCCTACCAGAAGAATGAGCTCCCGACTTGTCACTATTGTGGCAAGAAGGGACATTATATCAAAGACTGCAGAAAGAAGAACGGGCTATGCATGATTTGTGGAGCTAGCCAACATATGGCAAGGGACTGCCCGCAACGCAGAGATGCAGTACCTCAGAACGGGTAGAAATCAGGAACACCAGCCCAAAATATGCTACCCTCCACATCAGGAGGATATCAGAAGGGAGCACCCCTGGCCACCCAGGAGAGCCAGTTCAAAGCCAGACAATAATCTGGAGGACAAAGGCATGGGCAGGCCTTTGCTTTAGCGGCAGTTGCCGAAGAATCCGAAGGTGAAACCATCACAGGTACCATTTTAGTTGCATCATTACCTGCAACCATATTATTTGATTCTGGCGCTACCATGTCATTCATATCTAGTAGTTTCGTAGCCATGCACAAACTAGTCACTTCCCCACTACCCAAGTGCTGGAAAATTCTTACCGGAGGAGGTATTATTCCAGTTACCAACATTATTGAAACATGTTCGATAGTCGTTTGTAGTAGAGAGCTAAGAGCGCAATTTTTGGTACTCCCAATGCCAAATTTTGACGTCGTCTTAGGCATGGACTGGTTAATCCAGAACGATGCTATCCTAGACTGCCAAAAAGGTAGTGTCACCTTTAGACCACCAGGACACCTGGAGTTCGAATACGTATGAGGTACCATCGAGCAAGGAGTAGGCCAGACTCCTAGAGCTTACATGGCGGTGGAGATAGAACCCCCAGCACTCGTTGCAGAATTTGAAGACGTATTCCCGGAGGAATTGCCAGGCCTACCGCCTGATAGAGAAGTAGAGTTCACTATTGAGCTGATACCCGGAGCTGCACCGGTATCCTCAAATGTGTACCGACTGGCGAAGAAGGAACTTGACGAGCTGAAGCTGCAACTTGAAGAATTACAAATCAAGGGATTTGTTCGTCCTAGTGCATCACCCTGGGGAGCACCAGTGTTGTTTGTACCCAAGAAGGACGGAACATATCGGATGTGTATTGATTACAGAGCCCTCAACGCTTTGATAATAAAAAACAAGTACCCCTTGCCGCGAATTGACGATCTGTTCGACCAACTGACGGGAGCGGTGGTATTCTCAAAGATAGACTTGAGATCAGGCTATCATCAGGTCAAAGTACGGCGAGAAGACATTCCGAAGACAGCATTCAGGACTCGTTATGGTCATTACGAGTTCTTGGTGATGCCTTTTGGACTGACTAATGCACCAGCCGTATTCATGAACCTGATGAACAGAGTCTTCCACCAATATCTGGACCAGTTCGTGGTAGTCTTCATCGACGATATCTTGGTGTATTCAAAGAGCCACGAGGAGCACGAAGAGCACTTGAGACTAGTACTAGAGACGCTGAGACGGGAGAGCCTTTATGCTAAACTAAGCAAGTGCGAGTTCTTCCTTGATCGTGTCGCTTTCCTTGGGCACGTGATCACAGGAGAAGGCATCTCGGTGGACCCAGCAAAGATCTCATCTGTGGAGACATGGCCAACCCCGACCAACGTCTCAGAAGTGAGAAGCTTTCTAGGACTTGCCGGATATTACCGGAGGTTCGTAGAAAACTTTGCAAGAATTGCGGAGCCAATTACCCGTCTTACCCGCAAGGATCATGAGTTCTTATGGTCTGAGGAATGCCAGACAGCTTTCGATGAGTTGAAAAAGCATCTGACTACTGCCCCCATTTTAACTATACCATCTGGATCCAGAGGTTTCGTAATCTATAGCGATGCATCCGAAAAAGGATTGGGTTGTGTCTTAATGCAACATGGGAAGGTTGTAGCTTATGTCTCAAGACAACTGAGGACTCATGAGAAGAATTACCCCACTCACGACTTGGAGCTTGCCGCAGTCATCTTCGCCCTGAAGCCATGGAGACATTATCTATACGGCGAACGAGTAGAGATATTCACCGATCACAAGAGCCTGAAATACGTCTACACCCAGAAGGACTTGAACCTGAGGCAAAGATGATGGCTCAAAGTGATGACAGATTTCGAGATCGATCTGCAGTACCATCCAGGAAAGGCTAATGTAGTAGCTGATGCACTAAGTAGAAGACCCTCGGCATTCTTTATGATCACCCAACCAGGTCTATTGAGAGATCTAGAAAAGTTGGGAATAAAGGTCATTATGCCAAGAATTGACGGCCAATTGTCAAACTACCAACTACAATCAACATTGGTCGAAAGAATCAAGGCTGCACTGCCAACAGATGCAATATTTCAGAGGCTTCGACAAAGAACAGAGGCTGGAATCCAGATAGGATGTCGCATACACGAAGATAGGACTCTAAGATGTGGAGAACGTCTTTATGTTCCAAATGGAGAACTTCGTGAGGAGCTGATATCAGAAGCTCACAGCTCAACATACTCTATACATCCAGGAGGCACAAAGATGTACAGAGATCTACGACAATACTACTGGTGGCATGGAATAAAGCGAGAGATAGCACGCTTTGTGGCTAAATGCCTGGTGTGTCAGCAAGTCAAGGCTGAACATCAGAGATCTGCCGGTCTACTTCAACCCCTCCCAATACCCGAGTGGAAATGAGAACACATTACGATGGACTTTGTTACGGGCTTCCCAAGAAGTCCCAGTGGTCGTAATGCTGTATGGGTGATCGTAGACAGACTCACAAAGGCTGCTCATTTCCTACCTTTCAGAGTCGGATAATCTACCGAAGTCTTGGCGGACATGTACATGAAGGAGATAATGCGTCTGCACGGAGTACCATTCAGCATAGTGTCTGACAGAGATACGAGGTTTACATCTTACTTTTGGCGAAGTATGCAAGAAAGTCTTGGTACCCGCCTTAAGTTCAGCACCTCATACCACCCACAGACAGATGGCCAATCAGAGCGCACCATCCAGACGCTAGAAGATATGCTGAGAGCCTGCATGTTTGATTTCAGTGGATCATGGGAAGATCATTTACACCTGGTGGAGTTTTCCTACAACAATAGCTATCAAGCGAGCATTCAAATGGCTCCCTTTGAAGCTTTGTATGGCAGGAAATGTCGTTCCCCAGTATGCTGGAGCGATGTTGGCGAAAGACAGATCTTGGGACCAGAATTAGTTGTTCGTACGGTGGAGAAAGTAAAGAAGATACAAGGACACCTACGAGCTGCACAAGACAGACAGAAGCACTGGGCCAACGTTCATCGACGACCTCTAGAGTTCCAAGTGGGAGAGCATGTGTTCTTGAAGATCTCACCCACCCGAGGTACTATCAGATTTGGAGAAAGAGGAAAACTGAGTCCAAGGTACATTGGACCCTTCGATGTATTAGAACGCATCGGAGAAGTTGCATACAAGCTAGCCTTACCTCAGACCTTGGAAGGAGTGCATGACGTCTTCCACGTATCTCAGTTGAGGAGATACATTCCAGACCCGAGTCATGTACTGGACCATTCAGAGATTACCGTCGGCCCAAGCCTATCGTACTAGGAGGAGCCCGTAGAGATCCTAGATCGTAGCGAGAAGGTGTTGCGAGGCCAGACTATCCCTCTAGTTCGTGTTGCATGGAGACATCATGCACCAGGTGAATCAACCTGGGAACGAGAAGAGGATATTCGACAGCGTTTCCCCCATCTATTTCCAAACCAGGGTATGTCCTAATATTTTAAATCAATCTTTCATTCTCATCATATGTCTGTTTTTATTTCGAGGACGAAATATTCTAAGGAGGGTAGATTGTAAACTTCCTCGACCAGATTTCAGTAATTTAGGATTATTTTTAGCTAATTAGAATTACTGCAACTTTTTAAATTTATTTTGTTTACATATCCTATTGATTTGTGCACCTGTCCCTCACACAATTATTTAGGACATTACACTAGCTGTTTTTCCCAAACAAAATTCACATACCTGCCCTAGACATGTCAGACTATTTTTTTGAATTTTGTGCAACCCCCAGATACTTTATTTTGAGCCTCGTTTAAGACGCACAAATATCGTTACAAAAGTCAGTATTTATTTCCTATTTTATTTCTTGCTCTTTATCCATCTCTGTACCCCTAGAGATTGAGGACCAACAGGCACATATTTTACCCAAACAAAAATACGATAATATTCTACTTTGAATATACTATAATTAGTATATTGACACCGTAGAAAAATTATGGCCCTACCTGCCTCTAAATAATTAGAGAACACCGTGCGCAGTATTTATTAAATAATAAATACGATGACCCGTATCACCCAGAAACCTGGCCCTGCCCCTGTCCAGACTCACCCCCACCCCCTCAGGACCCTCCCACAGCTTTTCCCTCTCAATTCTGAGCATTTTAGTATTTTCTGGGAACAGGGTATTTTATCAGACAAATTGTGTAATTACGCAAAATACCAATTTTAGGACCTATTTGTAATTTATGGAATTTTAGGGGTTTTTATGCAAATTTACAGTGCGAGGTGTCACCCCCTCATTGGCTGGTGAACATGGACCGTCCATGTGTCAAGTGGGACCCACAAAAATATCTCAAATGGCTGTCAAAATATCCTAAAAATCCAAATTACCTAAATACCCCTAAACTTCCCCCTAATTACCACCCATGCCACTCAACCCTAACCCTATAAATACCCGACCCCTCCCCCATGCAAACCCTACACCACCACCCTCAGCCCACCTCCGGCCACCGAACCTCCGGCGAACTGCTCGCTACTCCCCTCCCCTTCCCTCCGACCACTGCCACCCCCTCCGGCCACCTTCTCCGCCGCCTAGAACCCCCGCAGTAACCAACCCGCCACCAACACCAACAACTGACTTCACCACCCGACCACCCCCAGCACCACCCTCCGCCACCGTGCACCACCGCCACCACCACCACCCGACTCGCCACCACCCCCTCCACCGTCCCGACCAACTCCCACCGCCCCACGACCACCACTCCGGCCGCCCTCACCCCCGCAGACCCTCCGCCCTCACCCGTACCAAATCAGCCACCCCCATCCCGACCGTCCCCCACCGCCACTCCGGCCACCCCTGACCTCCGCCACCCTCACCGGACTGCTCGCCGACATCCCCTCCGCCGAACCGACCGCCTGCACCACCACCTCCGCCACCGCCCTGGCCGCAGCAGCCCCCGCAAGCCACCGCTGCTGCTGTTAAACACTGCTGTTAAACCCTGCTGCTGTTGCAGCCGTCCCTCCGGCCAGCCGCCGTTGACTCCGCCGTCGTCCTCCGCCGGCGACCAGCCGTTGGCCCCCCCTGACACCCTGTCAGGTATAAATATCCTAGTATATACGGAAATACACAAATATTCATATATGCATGTATATATGTATATATATATGTATATATATGTATATATTTATATATATTAATATATATATATCTATTTATATATATTATTATATGTAATTAATATTATATTAATATTAATATTATTAATACTGTATATACAGTATATATATATATGTATTTACATTTCTGTATTTTTTTATTTATTATTATTATTATTATTTATATATATATATGTAAATATATATATATATCTATGTATGTATATATGTAATTATATATTTATATATATATATATATATTACTATATATATATAATATATATATACTTAAATACAGTATATTATACAGTAAAATATATATATATTATATATATATGCATCTCTCATTTTCTGTTATATATATATATATATATATATATATATATATATATATATATATATATATGTATATACATGTATATATATTATATATATGTATTACTATATAATTATATATATATATATATATATATATATATATATTATATATAATAATTATTATTATTATTATTATTATTATTAATACAGAATATATATATATATATACAACGTATATATATATATATTATTTTTCTTTTCTTATATATATATATATATATATGTATATATATATTTATGTATTATACATATATAATTAAATATCATATAAGTATATTATTATATATATATATGTATATATATATGTGTATATATATATATGTACCCTCCATTCTCTTTATATATATGTATATATATATCTATATATTGTATATGTATATATATTTATGTATGCCATTTTATTTCTTTTATTTATATATATGTATATATATACATATTACATATATATGTATATTTATATTTATGTCTTTCTTTTCTCTTTATATATATGTATATATATCTATATGTATATATTCTTTATGCATTTTTATTCTTTTATATATATATAATTATATATGTATATTTTTTTTGCACTTTTCTTTTCTTTTATATATATATATGTAAATATATATATCTATATATGTGTATATTATTATATATATATTTTTTTTCCTGCATCTTTCTTCTTCTTTGTATATATATATGTATAAAAATATATCTACGATATGTATATATGCTATAAATATATACATACTACTATAGTTATTATATCTATATATATATATATACTCTCTCTATATATATATGTACCCTATATATATAACTATATATATATATTATGTCTTATATATATATATATATATATATATATATATATATATATATATATATTTACATAAGTATATATATATATGCTATTATATTATGTACCCTCCATTTAAATATGATATTTACTGTAACGCCCGCCACCGCACGGTGCGTTACGCTGAGTCGGATTGAATGAAACAAATGATGGTTACATTTGATTTGTTGGATTTTGGGAAGAAGTATTGATTGAGTTGTTTCATGTGCAGATGGCTAGCGGGTTCGATGGAAATCAGGTGTTCGTTCAGAGCAGTACTGAGATAGCTGAGTTGGAATGATAATGCCATCTTCCTTAGTCCGATCGGTCGGATGATTTGTAGAGCACGGCCTGCTCGCACGGTCATACCAGTTGAGTAGATCGCGCTTGCATCGGACCACGGGTTCAAAGGATTGGCCGTATCGGCAGGACAGGATGCTTAACGGAGTCAAACATTGTGAGTGGGCTCTTTCCCTTCTCCTCTACTCCTTCATGCCTAATAATATGGAAAATACGTAAAAGGCTTGAACACTTAGGCTGAAACATTAGAAATCACTACACTGAGGCGTGCATAGAGTGTACGCCATTGGCTTGGTAGGATTGTGGCTTGATTTGGTTTGTGCGTTGGATAGTTGGAGCTAGAGTTGGATGATACGCTATAAGAGGCAGTTGGTTGAATACTTGGGATTATGCTTGGACAGCTGGAATGATGCATTGAGAGATTGGGAATATCGAGAATTCGGGCGAGCGAACGTGCATCCGTGCGCGAGTATCACTTGGTCGCTTTGTCTTACAAAGCGAGCAGTTGTGGTTCGAAACCGAACAACTGCATCGGCGAGGGTGTTGCGAACGCTTGATGGGGCATTGTGCCACGAATGGGGCATTATGCCACTGATACGGCATTGTGCCATGGGTTTGCTTTGAGCATGGGTGTTGCACCATTAGAAACACTGTGTTGAGAAGAGGCATTGTGCCTATGGAAATACTTGGGATTTGGTGCCTTGGGCTATATGTTGGAAGAATGGTTATGGATTCTTTCGTTGGATATTTTGGTTGGATATTCGGTTGAACGAGTCTAGGATCGCTTGGTGGGACGAGAATGTTCGATCCTCTCGTCATACCTACTTGGTGTCTGCATGTCATGGACAACCTGTATTGCACAGGGTTTGGTCTCCTCGAACGGGTGCTCCGGGACACCGGGACCGTTCGGCCATGGAGGAGATATTTGGGTAACGCGTCTTGGGCGCGGTGCCAGCGGTTGGATGCGATCCAGGTGGGTTAGCTACTTAGCGCTGTTTCGAATAGAACCGCATTTGATCAGTCCGATCAAACGTCATTTATGGCTTGGCCAGTGACTTCATATAGATTAGCGTTGGCTTGCTTTTCTTTGGTTGGTTTGTGCTTCGCGTAGGCGCGGCCACCTTGCCTCGGCAAGAGTGTGCACTGTGAGATTTGGATTGTAAATATTGGTTGAGGATGGATATTGAGGCTTGGTTGATGGTTCGATACGATAGTCGCGTTGCTTGGGTTTGAGCATGATGGTTTGCATGCTAGAATCCTTCGGGTTGCTTATATATGTGCTTGTCGTTTGGTTTGAGTTGAATGCTTGCATGCTTATACTGCTTTACAGCTTTCCTTAACATGTCATCCATATGCCATGAAATGAATCTAGGATTCAACTAGAAAGATTACCATATAACTGTTTGCATTCACTATTTTACTTAGTGTCGGCTTAGGCGAGTGGGTTACCCCGCTCACCAGTACGGTTGTGTACTGACCCACGTTTGTGGGCATTATTTTAGGTACGCAGGCGTAGTGGAGCTGCTTGGATATACGAGACATGATGTATGAACTGTAAGTACCTTTGTGGGCTAGAGAAAAGAGCAAGAGTATTTCATCGCCTTCGTGGCATCGCCTTCGTGGCCTTGTCTTCGATGAGGCATTTCATTTGACCCTATCGTGAGCTTCGCTGCGTATTACTCTGATTGTGTGCTAGGTACATAATTCTTGACTTTTGCTACAACTTGGTTGTTTCAATGATAACATTTGGTGTTTGACAACATCGCCTTGTACGAGCGCAACTCCAGGCTTGTACGGCATCACGTCCCGATGAGAACGATAGTCCTACGGGAGAGCTGTAAACGTGGTAATTCACGTTCAGCGGGGACTATTGAGCTTGCGGGAGATTGGGGCGTGACAAATTGGTATCAGAGCGCCTGGTTCATTTTCTCGGACTTGGTCCTTCGCTTCATCACAAATTCTAAATAGCTTCCGCGTGTCGTCTAGCTCTTGACTCTACTCAGTGCCGCATTGGATGTTTCATGCAATAAGTCTATATTTTGCTGGTTGTGGCTGCATGTTGTTCTTAGTTGTGTTGCCTTGGTTTATTTTCGTTAGATTGCTTAGCCTCGTTAGGCGCTGTTGCATTCGTGCAGCAAGTTGTTGGGCGTTGTTGCATTTGTGCAACAAGTTGAGAGCTGTAATTGGGTTGGCTTGGCTTGTCGTTCGGAAGTTCTGATTGCCTCAATAGATCAGTTGGTTGGCATACGAGATTTGGTAATACGGCATATTGTGAGTAGAAATATTCGATGAGAATGGATCGTTGCACGAGTTGCTCGTCTAGCGACTGTGTTGGATAGAAGTTAGAATTTTGGCTGTGGCGCATCGGTTGGGCGTGTTTGAGTTTAGCTCGGGAATATCAGGATAAGTTGGAACGAGTTGCTCATACAACAAATGTGTGGAAACATTGGATGTTGGGTTGGACTACTTGGAAAACGATCGTTGCACGGGTTGCTCGTGTAGCGAAAGTATCAGACAGTTTAAGAATAGCTTGAAGTATTGAGAATAGAACATAGCACGAGTTGCATAATAAGATTGATGGAAATATTTGGATAATTCAAGCATTGCCTGAGTTTTTATGTCAGACTTGAGTTGAGAATGGCAGGATCACACATAAGGGATGGCTCGAACGGATCTTGGATCAATGCAAGGAATCGCTATGCGAGTAGCGACTTGATTCGGAGTGGTATATGGGATACCACATTGTGAGCAAGCATTGGAATACTTAAGTTGGACATCAATGGGAATTGCCTGAACGGACTCGGATATTTGGGAACATAAATTGGCTGGTGCACGTCGACTGAGTTGGAAAGAATGATAATGGAGCAAGCGATTGGTAAATTGAAGGATAGCGAGCACGGACTACGATTTTGGGCAACACATTTGAGATGTTGGTTGAGCAATAAAACACGATCTTGGTTTGGAGGGACAATGCGATGGACTTGAACGGACTGGAAAGATTTTGGATATTGCTGTTCAAGAAGTTGACTCTGGTTTAGCGGAAATAGAATTTTGGGCAAGATGGTGCAACAATGTAAGACGGATTCTCCGGAAGACGTGAACGGAATATGGCAACAACTAAAGGCAAGAATTTGTAGCGGACAGACTTTTGAATATAGCTAAATGTGGGAGCAACGTCGGAGCAAATCATTATGCGGTTTGAGCAAGTTGGACGTGCATTGTAGAATGCGGCAAAGGGATAAAAATTGGAGCAAGTCTTGAGTTTCGGAAATCATTGCAGTGGTAGTGCGAGAAGACGAACATGGCAGTTCGGAAAATTTGATGGATTCAGGGCATAACGGCGGATTGATGGAAGACGGTTTCAAACGAGCACAGTTCTCGAATTGTGGCTTGGATAGATAGTAAGACTCTAGGTGGTTAAGCAGCATTGGTTGACAGATCAGCAGAGGTAGTGCATGAGTTCTCGGATTCGGAAGTTCGCTCGGATGGAATGGTTGGATTTTGATTCGGATTTGCAGATGAGATATAGCATGGTTTATAGTAATTGTCCATCGTGATGATTACAATTATCGAGCGTAGCTTCGGGACAGCTGACCCTAGCGACTTGCCCGCTAAATCGGATATGAATATGGTAGACCCATAGAAAGACCCTCGAGGCGGCGTATTTGGGAATGCGTCGGGGGCAGATGTGTGTTGGAGATTTGGCTTATTGACTGAGAGTTGGATTTGAGAGATCCTTGGGATAGCCTTCAGCTGAAGATGCAGCCGGAAGATCGAAGCGATGGTGGAAGTAGCCTAAGTCAACTGATAAGATTTAGAGTCACAGATTTTTGTAGATGGCATCGCCTCTGACTCATCGTGCTCTGGAAGGGAATAGCATTTATATGAATGGACGACTGTGGTGGCTCGTTCAAATCAAATCTTTACGAATACTGGAAGGGACAGATGTGCCTCAGATTTACAAGATGCATCGGAACTTGGTCTGGAAAGCGTGCTCGTTCAGAAGGCAAAAGTGATATCCTATGCTTCGAGGCAGTGGAAGCAGCGCGAAGAACTATTCCATGCGCAACCTAGGAATTGTAGCGAGTGTGTCCACGTTGAAATCGTGGTGACACTATCCCTTTGGCGTGGCGGCGAGATCTTCGTGGATCACACGAACCTCAATATAGATGTTCATCCAGCGAGGTATTGAGATTGAGAAAGAGGTGTTTGGTTGAGCTGATGAGAGCAAAGTTGATATTTAGGTAAGTCGCCTAGCTGGGGTAGTATCATTTGAGTTGATCGTTCGGTGCATGAGATATATTTGGAGATGTTGCTAGTGCGGATTCAAAAATAGTTGGATGGATTGAGTTGGAACAAGAACTGATTGAGTCGGTGGAAAATTATCATATTTGAGAATAGTGCTCAAGCGAATATGTTGTAATAGAAATGATGATTGGTTCAATTGGGAGTAAAGCAAATGGATGTCTCGAACATAAAGATACCCTTGTAACTTGTTCAAATTTGCTATCGCAAAGCTCGGCTGAAATACATGTATTTTAGGGACGCCTTAAATATGTGTATCGATCCAAAACTAAGCGATACGAAGAATTCGTATTGAGCTGCAAGGAGGATGTGGGAATATGGAACTTGTACGAGCGTTCAGCAGAGCGAGATGCTGAGTCTGAATCGGGAATATGTGAGTTGCATAGAGCAGATCCATGGAATTGGACAAACGGCATGTGATAGGAATGAGTACCAGCACGGTTCGTGGGTGAACCTGATTCTAAGTGGTATATTATGTAACGCCCGCCACCGCACGGTGCGTTACGCTGAGTCGGATTGAATGAAACAAATAATGGTTACATTTGATTTGTTGGATTTTGGGAAGAAGTATTGATTGAGTTGTTTCATGTGCAGATGGCTAGCGGGTTCGATGGAAATCAGGTATTCGTTCAGAGCAGTACTGAGATAGCTGAGTTGGAATAATAATGCCATCTTCCTTAGTCTGATCGGTCGGATGATTTGTAGAGCACGGCCTGCTCGCACGGTCATACCAGTTGAGTAGATCGCGCTTGCATCGGACCTCGGGTTCAAGGGATTGGCCGTATCGGCAGGACAAGATGCTTAACGGAGTCAAACATTGTGAGTGGGCTCTTTCCCTTCTCCTCTACTCCTTCATGCCTAATAATATGGAAAACACGCAAAAGGCTTGAACACTTGGGCTGAAACATTAGAAATCACTACACTGAGGCGTGCATAGAGTGTACGCCATTGGCTTGGTAGGATTGTGGCTTGATTTGGTTTGTGCGTTGGATAGTTGGAGCTAGAGTTGGATGATACACTATAAGAGGCAGTTGGTTGAATACTTGGGATTATGCTTGGACAGCTGGAATGATGCATTGAGAGATTGGGAATATCGGGAATTCGGGCGAGCAAACGTGCATCTGTGCGCGAGTATCACTTGGTCGCTTTGTCTTACAAAGCGAGCAGTTGTGGTTCGAAATTGGACAACTGCATCGGCGAGGGTGTTGTGCCACTTGATGGGACATTGTGCCACGAATGGGGCATTGTGCCACTGATACGACATTGTGCCATGGATTTGCTTTGAGCATGGGTGTTGCACCATTGGAAATACTGTGTTGAGAAGAGGCATTGTGCCTATGGAAATACTTGGGATTTGGTGCCTTGGGCTATATGTTGGAAGAATGGTTATGGATTCTTTGGTTGAATGTTTTGGTTGGATATTCGGTTGAACGAGTCTAGGATCGCTTGGTGGGGCGAGAATGTTCGATCCTCTCGTCATACCTACTTGGTGTCTGCATGTCACAGACAACCTGTATTGCACAGGGTTTGGTCTCCTCGAACGGGTGCTCCGGGGCACTGGGACCGTTCGGCCATGGAGGAGACATTTGGGTAACGCGTCTTGGGCGCGGTGCCAGCGGTTGGATGCGATCTAGGTGGGTTAGCTACTTAGCGCTGTTTCGAATAGAACCGCATTTGATCAGTCCGATCAAACGTCCTTTATGGCTTGGCCAGTGACTTCATATAGATTAGCGTTGGCTTGCTTTTCTTTGGTTGGTTTGTGCTTCGCGTAGGCGCGGCCACCTTGCCTCGGCAAGAGTGTGCACTATAAGATTTGGATTATAAATGTTGGTTTAGGATGGATATTGAGGCTTGGTTGATGGTTCGATACGATAGTCGCGTTGCTTGGGTTTGAGCATGATGGTTTGCATGCTAGAATCCTTCGGGTTGCTTATATATGTGCTTGTCGTTTGGTTTGAGTTGAATGCTTGCATGCTTATACTGCTTTACAGCTTTCCTTAACATGTCATCCATATGCCATGAAATGAATCTAGGATTCAACTAGAAAGATCACCATATAACTGTTTGCATTCACTATTTTACTTAGTGTCGGCTTAGGCGAGTGGGTTACCCCGCTCACCAGTACGGTTGTGTACTGACCCACGTTTGTTGGCATTATTTCAGGTACGCAGGCGTAGTGGAGCTGCTTGGATATACGAGACATGATGTATGAACTGTAAGTACCTTTGTGGGCTAGAGAAAAGAGCAAGAGTATTTCATCGCCTTCGTGGCATCGCCTTAGTGGCCTTGTCTTCGATGAGGCATTTCATTTGACCCTATCGTGAGCTTCGCTGCGTATTACTCTGATTGTGTGCTAGGTACACAATTCTTGACTTCCGCTGTAACTTGGTTGTTTCAATGATAACATTTGGTGTTTGACAACATCGCCTTGTACGAGCGCAACTCCAGGCTCGTACGGCATCACGTCCCGATGAGAACGATAGTCCTGCGGGAGAGCTGTAAACGTGGTGATTCACGTTCAGCGGGGACTATTGAGCTTGCGGGAGATTGGGGCGTAACATTTATGAGCCTGTAATATCTTAAACAGAAAACATCTCCAGCACAGTCAGTGACCCCCTGTCACAAGAACTCTCAAAACTGACTGTGAGACCAGGTTTCCAACACAATCAGGAAGTAGGCAAGTATACCTTGCCAAGTTACTGTTTAAATTCAAATGCTGTTATATGCTATTTCTTCTGAGTTTCATATGACTGTGAGTACCTGAGATTGCCTCAGGTACAGTCAACTGATACGTTGACACGTAGTATAAATAACTTAGTCTTTATAGACTTACCAACAACTGAGAGGGTATTTTAGTATCCTCCTAGACCCTGTCATGGGAACACGCAACATGGTTGCAATACATATTAGGATGCGAGCTGCGTATTTGATTAGCTAGCAGTACGTGTGATGCACGTCACGGCTTAGCTTAAAAACAGGAGAACTCAGGAATAATTATGACTTGGCATTAGTTACATTGGGCGAAAAAGATAACTAGTAGACGTATGGGACACCCCCTCCATGAGTCTTTTATCCTTCGTACCATGCTCCTCGGAGATGGACGATTGCAGAGCTACCCGTGTGTCCGGGGGCATATGACACATATACTAGCCAGTCAACACGATTGGTGAATTAAGTCAGCATATGTCAAGCCTACACTTTCCTATGCATACTACAAGGTCTTTACTTGCATTCACATAGGTGGTTAGCACCCTGTATTTATTTATTTATTCAGTATTTACATACATGGCATGTTATTTTCCTGTATCTTGTTATGTTCCACTGAGGACCTGGTTCCCTTCCAGATTTAGATGAGGCCTTCTACCCTACGGTATATGGGCCTAGATAGGAGACCAGGCATGCCACAGAGGAAGAGCTAGAGAAGACACCATCAGAATCTACCTGATCCTAGAGGCTCGTACAATCTGGAGATGGAGCTATTTTCCCTAGATAGACGATACTTTAGTCTATCTTATTTTTGCACTATTATTATCTTTTGTAGTGGGTTTGTTCCCACAAGATATGTACTATGACATTTTTAGACTCAGCATTATATATATTCAGCACTATTTCCTGACATTTATGTGGATGAGATAGATTTGCCTGTATTAGACTTTTAGTATTTTAGGACAGCGTAGCACGTTCCTTTGGGTCCATAAAAATAGATTAAACCTTTAGTAACGTGTCAGCTGGCCAATGCCACGTGGCCTAGTTCCATACATTTTGGGACTAGGGCGTGACATCCTAATAGGTATATTTCAGTTTTTTCTCTAATTAGAATCTAAATTTGTAATTTAATCATTAGAAACTCTCCCATATACTAAGGCAACCCATAGGAATTGAAATTATATTCATATGAGGCCTATGGAGAAAGTTATGTGGTATTTTGTATCAATTTTGGAAGAATTTTGAGATTAACACATCTTGTGTTTGTCAATAGGTCAATTAGACCAAATTGACATGTGTTTGATTGTGTGTGACTAGTGTAATGTCCACAATTGGATACGTGTAGGCCACATTCCGACAATTTGGCGATACGGGTTGATTTGGGAGTTTTCTTCTGACACAGGGTGTTTGAGCATGTCGCATTTTGACACGGGCACGTAGACGAGCAGCTAACACTTCATGTTGCTTCTAATTGTGATTTTAGACTTGCTCGTATCCTTCGGGATACGTTTGGTAGTGTGCTGGAGCCGTATTGCAAGCGTATCATAAATTGAGTGTGATGCGGGTGTGGTGCACTCCACGTATTTGTTTTCTTGCATTTTAATTCAATTTACCTTGGTTATAGCTATTAGAGTATTATAATTATAATTGTTATATGATATATATGTATATATATAATTATGTGTATGTTCTATATTTTATTTTGATGTGTTGATGGTCATGGAAGAATATGAGAGTGCATGTGCATCATTAGTGTAGGTATGTGGTAACATATATATATATATATGAGTGAGTGAGTGTATGTGTGTATTAGATGTGTGGATGTGAGCTAGAGGGGGGAAGCTATAAGCATAAAAAGGCTGAGAAGCAGTCGGATAAGCAGTGATAAGCAGAAATCAGTAGCAGCAACAGCCGAATAAGCTGCAGAGATAAGCAGCAGAAGCAGAGATAAGCAACGGCTATAACGACCCGCTTTGCTCAACCCGGAGGGCCAATTCAAACGACACAAGTGTAGCAAACCGACCCGCCTTGCTCAGCAAGATGGCTCGTTCGATGCATAGGCATTCATACTTGGATCTTCAAATTGAGTCAGACTTAGACTTTCAGAGGCGCTCTCGGAGTCTCGCTTGACCGATGCGATTCATCGCTAAGGTGGGTGGCCCCGGTGAACCTGTCCCTACTTAGCTGCACACTAAGAAAATGAATGATACATGCTAGTTTTCAGGCGATAACCTTTGCATACTAATAAAAAGAGATGAACTCACATAGTGTCACGACCCGCACCCGGTTATTCGGGCACGAGTGCGTGGGCACGTCCAGCCTACGCCGCAGTGTCGGCGGTAGTACGCTGTCTAGGTCATTATCACAGGTAATTTTAAATCTATCTCATCCACAATAAATAGACAAGGAAAGTAACAGGAAATAGGAATGCTAACTTTTATAAAACAAATTGTGACAACAGATCCATAGTTAATACAAAGCCAGAAGATAGATCGGGGACAAACCCGAGTATGTGCTGAAAGGAAATAAAATAATAACTAACTGGCTACTCCTACTCAAAGGTAGTCTCCTGAGTGGGAACCGGCTCCTCATATGTGTCACCTGCTAACTCATAGGGGCCATAATAGGTCGGGGCAAAGTTCTCATCATCGCCTAAAACAACGGATCCAGTCAGGAAAGGAGCAAAGTACACAATGCACAACAAGATTAAACTAAATATTCATGACAATTAGCTTGAGTATCATGTTGAGAAAGTTGCATAGAAGAACATCAATATCTCAGAGTTAATGCTATAAACAGGAATATGAGAAAGCAGGAAATAAATAAGACAGGAAATGAAACTACAACAGTCAGCAAGAACTATAACAAGACCAGAAGCTATCTGTGTGAACTTGTGTTTATTTTAGAATACATAGTTGGCATGTAGGGGTTTATAAGGCTAATCCGGCCGTCATGAACGGCTATTAAACAGGGGAAATCGAGATCCGGCTGAGGTACAGTCGCGTACCAACAGCTATTAAACATGACAAGGGGAAGGGTAAACTACATGCCTTCTAGTATTCTCCCACCCGACATGAAAAACAAGACATGAACTCTAATATTCTAGACATGAAAATCCAGCATTTCTAACACTAGGTGTAATCATCAAGGGTACTAGTAAAGCAGGGAATTAATTATCACAATATATATAGATTTAACTTGAAGTGCAGGTACTTGCCTGTTGTTTGGATCTGATTAATATTGGCTCTCGAGAAAAAATTTCAGAGATGAGTCCAAAAGCTGAAATAGACATTACCATCACGCTCAGAAGATGTCAAATAGCTAGAAATGCCTGTCCTTGGGTCCAATTTGGAGACAAGGACAAAAACGGCAGTTTCGGGTCAAAATAGGGTCCGCCGGTGGGCCCGCTTTGCACCGAAAAACGTATCCGGGTTGTCACCACCCCATTTCCAGAGTCGGGTATTTTTTTTTATTTTTAATTTAGTTAATTGTGCATTATTTTTAATTAATTGTATTTATAATTAATTATTGATTGTATTATATTTTTTATTGTATGTTTTAGTATTTTGGCTAGCCTGGACCCATGTCAGACCATAGTGGACCCATGTCCGACCCAGCCAACACCCTTGTGAGAATTATTTTGGGGCTTAGATTTATTATTTTATTTTTAGGAGGTTAGTTGGAGAGATTTGGAACTAGTTTGAGTGCTTTTGGAACCCGGAACCCAAAACCAAGTCATGTAGGGGCATTTTGGGCATTTGAAGACTTTATGTGACCTATAATTAGTGTGGCCGGCCCTTTATAGCAGCCCTCACCCGTGGAACCAGCAGCCAACTCCCCTCCTCTTCATTCCACTACTTCTTCTTCTTCTTCTTCTTCTTCTTCATTTCTTCTTCTTTCTTCTTCCTTCCTTCTCCAAGGTGAGTTTTTTTTCACTTTTCTTCTTTTTTTCTTCCATTTCTTCTTTCTTAAGCTAACCCTCACCTTGTATTTTCCCTAACCTAGGTGTGAGGAGCTTAGATCTAGTGTGGGAGCTAGATTTGGTGGCTTGGAGCTTGAGGGAGGTGATTTCTAGGGATTGTGAGACTTTGGCCTTGGGATTTCAACTCCCAAGAGGTAAACCCTAATTTTTCCCCTAGTAATTATTTTTATATAGTGTAATTAATAGTTTAAAACCTTTCTAGACCCTTAGGCTACCCGTGGGAGGAAGTTGGAACTAGTTGGGTAGTGTTTGGAGACTTTAACACTAGGTTTTGTGTCAATTTCGGGTAAAATCCGAATTTGGCCCAATTTTGGGTGATGCCCTAGGTTAGACGGACCTAGGTAGACGTTGTCGGGTGTCTTGAGGGTGAGTGTGTATCTTCGTTCGGACACGGGAAGCCGCGTCGCGGAGAAACGAGCGTTTCGGGCGAAATTGGGACTTTTCGTCGTCGCCGATTCTAAGTGCGTGCGCGTTTCCGCCACGGACCTAGAATCGATGCGGGAGCACATTTTCTAGGATCTAGACATCGTGTAGAGCACGTGGGTAAATTTTGGGCCGATTTTGAGTTCGTTTGGTGTACGTTTCAGGAGGTTTTCCGAGCCGCGCACCACGTGTTCGTCGAAATGACCGAACGGCCATTTCGACTTGGGTTCCTCGTTTCGGGCTTGTGCGCGCGTTGGGTTAGTATCGGGGAGTGTGTGCTAGAGTTTTCAAGTTATATTTTATATATTTTAGGGTGTCGGTGAGTGTCGGGGTCGTTGGGCGTGTTGTTTGTGTGTTGTTGTGTGTTGTGTTGTGTTAGTGTATATGTGTCTATATATATACCTATATATGTATATATTTATATGTATTTGTATATATGTATATATATATTTATATATATGGGTGTGTGTATTTATATCTATGTGCTTGTGGGTGTATATGTCTATGTGTATATATATATATATGTATATGTGTAAGTGTGCTTGTGTGTATATGTATATATATATTTGAATGTGTGTGTGTATATATATCTCAGAGTGTGTGTGTGTGTGTATTGATATGTATATATATATATTTGTATGTGTGTATATATATATTAATGTGTGTGTTTATATATATATATATATATATATATATATATATAGCTATGTATATATTTGTGTGTGTGTGTGTTTTAGTGTGTGTATTAGTGTGTTTGTGAGTGTGTTAGTGTGAGTGTTAGAGAGTAGATATAAGTGTATATATATAGGTATTTAGTTGTTTATATATATAGTTATATGTGTGTGTATATATATATATATAGGATGATATGTATATATGAATATAGGAGTGTGTGTGTGTGTTTGTAGCTAGAGGGGAGGGGGGAGCAGCCAACAGAACAGCAGGAACAGCAGTAGCTGCTGCTGCACTGCAGCAGCAGCACAGCAGCAGCAGTATGGAGCTGCAGCAGCAGCACATATAGCAGGGGCAGCAGCAGCAGGTTCAAGGGCAGCAGTAGCAGCATGGGTAGTAGCAGCTAGCAAGAGCAGTGTGCGAGGGAGATTGATATATATATGTTGATAGATAGATATATCAATAGATAGATAGATAATAAGATATATAGATAGATAGACTAATAGATAGATAGATAGGTAATAAATAGATAGATATCTATAGATAGATATCTATATATAGTTAGATAAATAGATAGGTATCTATAGATTTGTTAGATAGATAGTTAGTTAAATAGATAAATAGATAATTAGTTAGATAGATGCATAGATAGATAAATAGGTATATGTTAGATAGATCAATAGATATCTCTAGATAGGTAAATAGGTATATAGATACATAGTTAGATAAATAGATAGATAGATGCCTAGATGTAAATAGATAATAAATAGCTAGTTAGATATTTAGATAGATAACTAGATAGGTAAATATTAGATAGATAGTTAGATACTTAGATTGATAGATAGACATAAACATAGATAGGTAAATGTTTAGATAGATAGATAGATTGATAGATAGCTAAATATTAGATAGATAGTTAGATATCCATATCTATATGCATAGATATATATATAGATATATACATAGCTAGATAGACAGTTAGATATCTAGATATAGATATATGTATATATTTGAGGGTAAGGTAAGGTAAGGTAAGGTAAGGTAAGGTATGGGATATATATATGTAGATACCTAGGTATATGCCTATATGTATTAGATATATATATATTTTAGCCTAGATTATAGCTAGATATATATGTTTATGCATAGTAAGTTAGCTAGAGGGGTAGTCGGGTTGAGTTTAGAGCGGTATCTCAATACCTTGAGATACCGAGGTATTTCAATACCTTAAGATAACCAAGGTATTGGGTTTCGAGCGGGGTTTTTGAGCATTAGCCTAGGAAATATCTTGGAGTATTTTTTATATGCTTATGTGTATATATTTACGCGTGCTAGCATAGGTTTTAGCGAGTTTAGGCGGGGTGTGTAGCCTAGGTTGAGATATCGGATACCGAGGGTATCCCGGTATCTCAAGGAGGCGAGTTTGTGAGTTTTCTAGCTTAATGACCTCGGTTTGACCTAGAATTTCAGGAGCACCCTAGTTTGACCCAGACTTGACCGTAGTTGACTCGGTTGACCGCCAAAGTCAACTTTTGACCTAGTTTTGACCCAGAGTTGACTTTTTGGACCCAGAGTTGACTTTTTGACCCAGATTTCACCGGTTTGACCCGTTTGACCTAGAACGACCCTAGAAGCCTATTTTTTAATTATTTTATATCTGTTTAACTCATTAGAACCCTGTTTAATCTTGCTTTTCGCATTAGGTCCTTGCGACACCGATTCGGATCGCCAGTTGCTCAGGACGTCAGGCGAGTACATTCTCTGATAGTTTTTATTATCTGATGATTATTATGATTCAGCTTCTAGTATAGTATCATCTGATTATTCTGGCACAACACGGGACACTGACTGGTATTTCTGGATTCATTTACTTGCGACACGTACATTTCATGTTTCTGGCCTCTATTCTGGAATCACTACTGGCATCACCTACAGGCATCACTACAGGCATCACTCATGTTCAGGCTGGACTCATCTTGATTTGCGTGTCGAATCTTGGATCCACTTGTATTAGTCGGGGCGGGGAAATACTCGAGTAGACATGTAAACATTCCTATCTGGCATCATCAGGAATCACTCCCTCTGGTCTAATCTGGAATGATAGCAGCAGCGCACCCAGTTGTAGAAGCATGAAAAATACGCTGGCAAAAGCTATGCGGCGTATTGATACAGAGCAGCGCAAGCAAAGGCCTTCAGTGCCATCAGGCGTAAGAGCTCAAGGGTGCAGCGCGTCCAAAAATTGCTTCGGCGTAGACGGGACCCCCCCATCGCCTCCAGGGCGTAAAAACTCAGCCGTTCTCAAAGCAGCGTTAAAATAGCGTACGAGGAACGCTTCGTCTTCCCCGAAATGAACCTGTCAAGTCACGCAGTGAACCTGGCCTCTGACTCCTGACAAAAAGTGCTGCACGGCGACCCAGACGACGGCTGGAAACAGGCACAGACCCCTCGGGACGCACAACACAGTATGATGGCGGATCCCTGCATTTAATGCAGAGGATTGGGTTAAGATACCACCGAACCGTCGTTTACTGACGTCCCCTCAGCATAAACCGCTCTTTTGCGCACAGAGTGATACGCTGCATTGTTTTACACAGGCAGGCATAAGCCGGTTTACGCTCCGCAGTAGACAAACCGCCTGCTACGTCAAAAGCTGCACATCGTACGGGGCTCGAGGCACATCTCTACGTCTAATTGTACGGAGCGGTGACAGGTGCAGTCAAGGCACGTCTCTGCAACGGATGCACAGAAGGGCTACAGACCTTCGAAACACGTCTTCGTATTTAATGCACAGGATGATGGCAAATCTCTGTAGAAGATTTGATTACATCTTCGAAAGCCGTGATTTCGGCTAAGACGTCCCCGTCAGCACTCGGGCACGGTACGCAGCGGCTTCTACGCCCATTCAAGACCTGTGCCCCTTCGGCTCTCAACGCCTCTCCGGCTTCAACGCCTATCCGGCTCCTACGCCTATCCGGCTTCAACGCCTCTCCGGCTCCTACGCCTATCCGGCTTCATTGCCTCTCCTCAAGGCGGCTCAACGTCCTCCGACTCATCCAACGATCTCGGACAAACATTCTCGGTGAATATGGCGTCGACAGATCCCTTAGAGGCAAGCGAACAAGAATCTGAGTTGTTCGAAAATGACGCTTGGGCTCAACACATGGATACGCAGTGGGAATTTCGCTTCGAGCAAAGGGAACCTCCCACTAAAGACGAAGTTGTCCAAATCGACGTTGGGGGTGAACTCTCACCAAAGCCAATATTTATCAGTAACTATCTTTCCCCAGCTGAAAGGGAAGAAATCATCCAACTGATAAAAGAATACGTCGACGTCTTCGCGTGGAATTATGAGGATATGCCTGGCCTCGATCCGAAGGTGGCTACTCACAAGCTCAACATTTTGACCGACTCTAGGCCTGTCAAACAGCACCAACGCCGGTTCCGCCCGGATATGATGGACGCCATTGAAGCTGAAGTCAAGAAGTTGATAGCCTGCGGCTTCATCCGTGAAGAGCAACATCCCGACTGGGTCGCCAATGTTGTCCCAGTCATGAAAAAGAATGGGAAGGTGCGTATCTGCATCGATTACCGGGATCTAAATGCAGCCTGTCCCAAAGATGAATTCCCTCTTCCTATCACCGACATCATGATCGACAACACCTACGGTTTCGAACGCATATCTTTCATGGACGAGTTCTCGGGATACAATCAGATCAAGATGCATCCTGAAGACGAGAAGCACACTGCTTTTCGGACACCACTGGGGGTATATTGCTATACGGTCATGCCCTTCGGATTGAAGAATGCCGGAGCTACATACCAGCGGGCCATGAGTAACATATTCCATGAGCATTTACGCAAAACAGTGGAATGTTACGTAGACGACATAGCCGTCAAGAGCCGCCTCAAAGGTAATCACCTCCAAGACTTGAGGACGGTGTTCGAGCTAATGCGTCGCCATCAACTCAAGATGAACCCTACGAAATCATTTCTGGGTGTATCTAGTGGCAAGTTCCTGGGATTTGTCATCACCACCAAAGGCATCCAGGTGGACCCTGACAAAGTCCAGGCAATCGTAGAAATGCGACCACCCCGTAATCTGAGGGAACTCCGGGGATTTCAAGGCCGTCTGGCCTATATCCGACGATTCATATCCAACCTCTCGAGGAGATGTCAGCCTTTTTCTCACCTCATGAAGAAAGGTGTATCTTTCGTGTGGGACGAAACCTGTCAGCAGGCGTTCGGAGACATCAAACGCTACCTCACCAGTCCGCCAGTTCTGGCACCTCCCGTCATGGGAAAACCATTCTTGCTGTACGTTCGAGCAATGGATCATTTACTAGGAGCTCTTCTTGCACAGAAGAACGACATGGGGCATGAACAAGCTATCTACTACCTCAGCAGGATGATGGTCGGGGCCGAGCACCGGTACAACCCAGTGGAGAAGGAATGCTTGGCTCTGATGTTCGCCGTCCAGAAGACACGACACTATGTCACCGGACAGACCATTCATATCATCTCCAGGATCAACCCTCTGCGGGTACTAATGAGCAAACCGAGTGTTCTTAACTCCCGACTCGCGACTTGGGCGATGCTATTAACGCCATATGACATGGTGTACGTACCGCAGAAGTCCATTAAAGGCCAAGCACTGGCTGACTTTCTAGATGCCCATTCGATCCCGGAGTCCTCCAAGTTATACGAGGACATTCCCGACGAAGTTGCAGAATGTAACTCCGCAATGGAGACCGACGCATGGCAACTCTTCTTCGATGGGGCCTCCAGAACCGGTCCCAAGGGAAACATCGTCTCAGGAGTAGGAGTCGTCCTGGTCACTCCTGATCAGCTCGTCATCTACCGAGCATATTCTCTTAGCAAGCCCTGCTCCAACAATGTGGCAGAATACAACGCTCTGTTAATCGGGCTCCGAGCCGCCAAAGAGCTGGGGGTCGAATCCCTGGAAGCTTTCGGTGACTCTCTGCTTATCGTCAATCAAGTCAGAGGGATATATGAAGTCCGGAATCCAGACCTCATCCCCTACCACCAAGCAACGGTCGAGATAGCCATGACCTTCAAAGGATTCTTCCTGGAGCATGTACCTCGGTCTCAGAATCTGGAAGCCGATGCCCTAGCCAGTCTAGCCGCAGACTTAGCCACTCCTATAAGAAGGCAGGATTCGGTAATCCTTCTTAACAGAGACTTATTCTGTGCGAAGAACAACCTTCACATAGAACGCAGCCATGCTGTGAACACAGATCTCCCCGGAAAAGACTGGAGAAGTCCCTTCATAGATTTCGTCGCATACGGAATCTTGCCGGAGGACCCCAAAGGAGCAGTGTCCATCAAGCGACGATCATTACGCTTCTATTACGATGCATCTGCACAATGCCTATATCGCCGGACCTACGACGGATTACTGTTGAGATGTCTGTCTAACGACGAAGCACAGCAGATTATCCGGGAAGCTCACGACGGCGTATGCGGAGCACACCAACCCGGTCCTAAGCTACAGGATCGCATCAGGAGAATGGACTATTATTGGCCTACTATGATCACAGATGCGATACGGTATGCAAGACAATGCAGAGCCTGTCAGATTCACGCAGACTTCATACACCGACCATCTGAGCATCTGCATCCTACAGTTGCATCCTGGCCTTTCGAAGCATGGGGTATGGACGTCATTGGTCCCATTCACCCATCTTCTTCCCGAGGTCACCAGTTCATACTGGCCATCACGGACTACTTCTCCAAATGGGCAGAGGCAATCCCTCTTGCTGAGGTAAAGGCGTCTAATGTGATCAGCTTCATCAAGCATCACGTCATTTATCGCTTCGGGGTCCCCCAAAGGATAATCCATGACAACGGGCCCCAGTTCATCAGCCAAGCGTTTCATCGATTTTGCGATAAAAATCGAATACACAATATCGCCTCTACGGCATACTATCCAGCTGCTAATGGTTTGGCGGAAGCTTTCAACAAAACCATTATCAAACTCTTGAAGAAGTTCGTCTCTTCAAACAAAAGAGATTGGAACAAAAAGCTGGGCGAATGTCTCTGGGCATACCGCACAACGGTACGAACGCCGACAGGCTGTACCCCATTTTTACTGGTATACGGGAGCGAGGCAGTTCTCCCCATTGAAATCCAGATCCCGTCGCTCAGGATAGCCGTGGCTAATGAGCTGACTCAAGAAAAGAATGACCTGTTAAGACTTCAGGAGCTAGAAGGATTAGACAAGAAACGCCTCCAAGCTCAACAGCGTATCGCGCTCTACCAAGCACGCATTTCAAGAGCTTTTAATCGTAAGGTAAAGGAAAGGGTGTTCAAAGTCGGCGAGCTAGTTTTAGCCGTAAGAAGGCCGATGATTCTTACTCACAGGAGTAAAGGCAAATTCCAGCCCAAGTGGGAAGGCCCTTATATGATCGAGACAACATTCTCGAACGGAGCCTACAGACTAGCCCAGCCCAATGGAGACCTATTAATGGCTCCTATCAACGACAAATTCCTGAAGAAGTACTACGCCTAATCTCCTCCACTCAGGAGGAATACGGCGAGATTCTCGTAATCCGACGAAACTACTTCAAAGAAGAAACTAGTATAGGCCCACAAATCAGTCATGTCCATATCACCTCTGAACTGTATTTCCTTGGAGAATCTGCCATGTCCATATCACCTCTGAACAGGCTTTCCAAGATTCTGACCGTCGATTATCACCTCTGATATCGATCGTCACTTCAACTAACACCCGTACTAAATCTAAGTACGCCAGTGGTGTTAAGTCCACAAAATCTGCTACGTCCATATTACCTCTAGCAGGGCTTGTCCTCAAACCTATTACTTGCACCTAGGTGCGCAAAAAGCAATAGGCCCACAAATCAGTCATGTCCATATCACCTCTGAACTGTATTTCCTTAGAGAATCTGCCATGTCCATATCACCTCTGAACAGGCTTTCCAAGATTCTGACCATCGATTATCACCTCTGATATCGATCGTCACTTCAACTTAACACCCGTACTAAATCTAAGTACGCCAGTGGTGTTAGGTCCACAAAATCTGCTACGTCCATATTACCTCTAGCAGGGCTTGTCCTCAAACCTATTACTTGCACCTAGGTGCGCAAAAAGCAATAGGCCCACAAATCAGTCATGTCCATATCACCTCTGAACTGTATTTCCTTGAAGAATCTGCCATGTCCATATCACCTCTGAACAGGCTTTCCAAGATTCTGACCGTCGATTATCACCTCTGATATCGATCGTCACTTCAACTAACACCCGTACTAAATCTAAGTACGCCAGTGGTGTTAGGTCCACAAAATCTGCTACGTCCATATTACCTCTAGCAGGGCTTGTCCTCAAACCTATTACTTGCACCTAGGTGCGCAAAAAGTAATAGGCCCACAAATCAGTCATGTCCATATCACCTCTGAACTGTATTTCCTTGGAGAATCTGCCATGTCCATATCACCTCTGAACAGGCTTTCCAAGATTCTGACCATCGATTATCACCTCTGATATCGATCGTCACTTCAACTAACACCCGTACTAAATCTAAGTACGCCAGTGGTGTTAGGTCCACAAAATCTGCTACGTCCATATTACCTCTAGCAGGGCTTGTCCTCAAACCTATTACTTGCACCTAGGTGCGCAAAAAGCAATAGGCCCACAAATCAGTCATGTCCATATCACCTCTGAACTGTATTTCCTTGGAGAATCTGCCATGTCCATATCACCTCTGAACAGGCTTTCCAAGATTCTGACCATCGATTATCACCTCTGATATCGATCGTCACTTCAACTAACACCCGTACTAAATCTAAGTACGCCAGTGGTGTTAGGTCCACAAAATCTGCTACGTCCATATTACCTCTAGCAGGGCTTGTCCTCAAACCTATTTACTTGCACCTAGGTGCGCAACAAGTAATAGGCCCACAAAACAGCTATGTCCATATTACCTCTGAGCTGTAAACTCTAGTAAAGCCTATCACGTCTATCTCACCTCTGATAGTACTTTACCTACAAAACTTGGCCAAAGCACGTTCTATCATGTCCGTATGACCTCTGGATAGATGTGCCCTGCTGAAGTTTACCGAGAGTTTATCACGTCCATACTACCTCTGATACCACTCTCGCCCTAACCTGTCATTTACATTCCGAAATAATGGGTCCAAAGTTAGGAAAAAGTCTCTTTTTATTACCAAGAAAGAACAAAATTTCATCTGGGAAAACAAAAAGGGCAAAAAAAAGAGAGTACATCATTGCGGCGGAGCAGTCATGTCATGGATCTGCCGTGCTAGCACGGCCATCCTCTCGTCCCTAATGGCCAGAGCATCAGCACGGGCCCGCTCCAGCAGTGCCTCATTGTCACTCGAATGGGACAGCTTGGCTATCGTCCGACGCACGCCCGCACAGGCACCTTCCGCGCGATCCAGATCCCGCCGCGCTGTGCTCAGTCGACCGGCCACCACATCCAAGCCTGCTAACGACTGGGAAGCCCACTCTTCTGCCTGAGCGAGTTTCTCCCTCAACCTGTGAATCCTCGCTACATTCCCCTCGTGCTCGGATTGGCACGTTGTCTGGAGGGCGAGGATCTCATCCACTGCGACTTTCCTCTGAATCGCCTCTAGCTGGCGAGTTCGAAGGAGTTCCTTCAGGTCTTCCATCCGTTTGGCAAGATGCGCAGTCATAAGACCGTATCTGGTCTGGGCCTCAGCATCAAGACTGCCCTGAGCCAACCGCAAATACTCGTTAATGGGTTGTTCTAAACCATTAACCATCGCCTCCAGGGCATCGGCTCCCCCGGCATCGCCGAACTCCCTGACAACCCCGATCGAGAACTGGGCAGTTCTCTTCAGGCGCTCGAAATCCAGACTCTTCGCCAACACCATTGATATCATCGCTCCCAAAACGGTGTAAAAGAGGCTGGTATGTTGCTCAGTCAGCGCAACTAAACCCGACTGAACGCCAGGAGAGACCGCGATATCAGCGAGTCCTCCACCAGAGACGATTGCAGACGAGGTAGCCACAGCTGCCGCCTCGACGGTTGGTGCGACCGAAGGCAAGGTCACGGTGACAGGCTCATCCTCCTCTCGAGGCGACGAAACCACTCCGGGCGAGCTAGCCCCCGAAGGTGTTTCCTCCTCAGGATCAGGTGCCTCCGTATCACCACCAGGGGCCGGAGCAGAGCCGGAAGGCGGCTCAACGCTACACTCCCCGTGGGCTCCATCCCCTGAGAAGAAAGAACCCGAAAGTCGGCATCAGTACAACGGTAACCTTTCTAAAAGGAGACATGAAAACGACATTTACCCGGGGCCAATGGTATATATGGCGCATCTGCAGCCGAGGCAGCTAAACCTTGCTCTAAGGACGCAATGCGAACTATCATACCTGGGGAAGGAGGTGGACCAACTGACATCGCCCGGAATTCCTCCAAGTCTCCACCAAGACGCGGTCGAGGTTCGTCAACTGGAATCTCGCTAGGCACAGCAGGAGCTTTATCCGTTGCGGGTCCAGGAAAGGATCCTCCCATCTGCCATGGCCACCTAGGCGATCTCGTTCCACTACCCGGAGCAGTAGCCACAGCAGCGACCCCTAGCGAAGATCCTCCGGCGCCGCCAACCGAAACCATAGAGGGTCCCTCTCTAAAAGGCAAGGAACCTCCAGCCAAAGACTCATCCCCGACATGGGGAGATGTAGGCCCACTCCCGGTAGCTTCAACACCAAGAATGCGGAAAGGACGAGCAACTGTCTCCTTCCTCCTCTTACGAACAGAAGCCTCCTTAGGAACAGGCGCCCTTCGCTTCTGAGGAACTACCAAAGCCCCCGCAGGCGGAGGCACTTCACACCCCGACATCGACTCCAGGGGTTCATCCGGGGTATCAAACTCCTCACCCTCATCGGGAGAAACCGAGGGAACTTCAACTCCTCCCCCGGCAATGGGAGAGGGCACCCTAAGACTTCCGCGTATCGCGGTGGAAGGTGTTGATCGCCACGTAAAACTGGGCGTAAGAATGAAGGATGCGCAGCTCCGTAGAGGGGGTGACATCCGGCACGACGAAGGCTGCTCCAGTGCAACCCGTGGTGAAATACCGCCATCCTCTGGCTCCATCAATGAGCCCGCCTCTGGACCTGAAGCTGGTGACGGCATTGCCCACGTGCAGCTGGCCGTACCCAAATTGCCTGGCGAACCGACTAGGCAAATAAGGCTCGAAGAAGCAATGGTCTTCACTCCTGTACAGGAGATGGGAGGGTCTAATGCAGACCAGCCAATTAAAAGCCTCCGAAGAAAGATCGGTCTTCTCCCTACCCGAGTCCTCAAGCCTCATCCCTAATTGATGGCGATCTATGGGAGGGAGAGTACAGAGGAACTTCCAGCCATGGCTGAGGTTCAATGCCAGCCGACAATCTAGAACGGTGTCCACGTTCCAGGGAGAATCCTTGTAGTTCAACAAGAAATTTCCCCCTGAGCTGCTACCAGAGCCAGGAGACATCACCCGAGGATTGTGGAGAATTAACCAACCCATCAGATACAGGTATGGTAATTCCACCCTGGGAAAACTCTCACGCCGGGCTTCATCAGCAAGCAACCCATCGGTCAGAGCTCTCAAGCTCGCCTGTATACGGCACACCATGGCAGAAAGCAATCCCAGTCTTGCCCCGAACACCAGGCGCACTGCCGGCCACAAGATGTTCCGGTGAATGCGGTCCGCGGACGCAGTACCAGGCACTACTACTCGACGCAGCCATAACGAGAGGAAACCAGCCAGCTGGGCTTCCTTGGATAGAGACCTGCGACAGTGCCTCAGGTAACTACGGGCCGTAGTACCTTGGGGGTACTTTCCTACCCTCTCAACGAGGATCTGGTCCGAAGCTTTGGCCTCCTCCATAAGGCCATCCACGACCTAGGCACTAAGCACGCCCAAACAGTTCACGGGCTCATTCTTGCCCCCCGAAACTTTCTCCAACCTGGCAGCTCTAGCTCGGTGAAAGAAAAGGTAGGACATCCACTTGGTAGTGTGGGCCAAACCAGAGGGCTCGTTGTAAAAAGCGGTACAGGCAAGATATTGGCACATCAGCTCCTGATACACATCCGCCACCAGAGGGTCCGAATCCCCCAACTCCCGGTTGGTGGGAACATACTCTTCATACGGGGTATCCCCCATCGGCAGCCTCGAGACAACCGCCATCTCATGAAGGGCCAATCCCAACTCCCCCAGTGGAGTGGCAAAGGTCCCAGTGAGCGAAACGTATCGCTCCATCAGTGCCAAGAACAAATTAGGGTTGGGAGGCAACCCGACGCTCGTCGCGCTCACAGCGGCATACAGCCCAATGCCCTCTAGCTCTTGCCGAAAGCACTTCAAGGCCCAGTTAACTAGGCTGGTCCATCGGAGGTTTGCTGGGGTGACCCACCCATTACACCGAGGATTCTCCTTGGGGTACACCCCACCTCGTCCCATGAAGCTGTTGTAGAAAGTCGACAGTTGGACCGGCTGGATCACAGAGCTGTCTTCGCTCGGGACGCCACCCGGGTACAATCCCCGGAACAACGTCACAGGACCAGAAGGACGACTGACAAACGATCCCTGGTCAGCTCCTTTCTGATGAAAGATCTTCCCCAGCTTGCCATGAAGATCGGGAGTCAACGTCCACGACATCTTTCTGGGATGAGTGGCATGGAAGAAAGCCGAGATGGGATAATCCCTCGGCATCGTCGGCAGGTACAGAACCAAGCTCTCGACAGCAAAGACCCAAGGTTCCCTCTTAGGCTTCGTCTGGGACCGCTTGTCGATCATGTCCCCGAAAAGGAAAGCCGGCTTTATGTACCGCTCTCCGTCTACATACGTCAGGGGCTCCCCATTGATCATACTCAGCAGTGCCCGCTCGCCCTGAGCCGCCAACAAAAATCCCCTTCCCTCAGGATACTGGGATCCGGAGAGGGGAAATGCCACGTGGGACAAGTCCTCCAGGTAGTTCGAGTGCAGCATCCCGGCGGAGGAACCCATCACCTCGGTCAGCGGAGACTCACCCAGGTTAACTACAAAGGTGCAAAGAAAGTATGTCATTACAAAAATCTTGCACAAACATACAAAACCAAAGAAACGACAAACTGTGCTCTACGCCAGGATTGTACGAATTCGGTTATTATACGCCGGGAGTCCCCTCCACAAACGTAAAATGCTTATTTTACGACATACGCCAGTTTTCGGTAGCCAGAGCTTTTACGCTCGGAACTACGAAAATATGGCGCCTTTACGCTAGCACACGAGAAATGTGGGCATAAAAGATGAAAACACCTCCGTGCATTATCTTCCTCAAAAGAGGCTATCAGCACAGAAGGCGACCTAGCGCGGTCACGTTCAACGTGTGCGAAGGATTTTCGTTATTCTTGTCACCCCAAAGGATCTACCTCTCAGACCGGGTGCGCTGCCCGTCGGCGGGATACTTTCGGAAGGAAGTCCACCTTGCCCGACCAAAGACTCCCTCGCTGGGGCAGTGGGAGAAGAAGAAGAACCTATGCTCTTTCCCTTAGCGGAGGAGGTTTGTTTCGTCGCCATTTCTGAAAGCTCGAAGTGCTCAGAGAAGGAATGAAGGAGAAAAGCTCGAACAATCAAGAACTCTCGTTCGCAGAAGACGGATGAAAAGTTTCTCTCTCCAAAGCTTGGGATATATATAGAGTCCGGATCGACTCCTCGAATCCTCGGACGGACTCCTCGAGACCCTAACCAAGTCTCGCATTAATAGTCGGATATGATTAGGTGCTACGTCAAACCACTACCCTCGAAAGACGGACAGTCAGCGAATTCGAAAAATTCTTCGCGCAAGACAGTTCAGCAGTTCTACGCTAAAGGAGCTTTCTACAGACGCTACAGGCTGAGGATTTCGCACTCCGCGACTTTCCGCTTATCCAAAATAGTCCCCGACCCGGTCAAGTGCAAAGAGTTCACACAGAAGATACTCGTTCTTGACCCCAAGTACCCGAAACGGACAGAGTACAACCATTAAGAAATTACTCTTTTCGGGTCCCAAAATTGGAGGTTCATCCGGACTCCAGTCTGAACATCTCGTCTGTCGAAGATGACAAAGCTCAACCAGAATCCTCGACCCTGTTTCAAGGGAGTTCCGAGAGATCATTCTTGAAGACGAAGACTGAACAAAGTTCTGCTCATCAGAAGCAGCAGTTCAGAACTCTACGCGGTTCCTTAGCCCTAGCAACATGACAGTTCTAAGTGTTCAAAATGCTAAAGCAGCGCTCTATGCACTATCCGCTGCACGTAAAGAACAGGACAGAACCTAGTACTCTCTATACAGGGTCGCGTAAAGTATCAGACGTGTCGAAGCTGCACACATTCAGACTTCACAGCAACGTATGGCAAGTGATCATATGAAGAAAAGACGACTTTATTGAAGATTAAAATCATGATTACATATGAGGGAAACCCTGTCTACAGGGGTTTTTCTTCACTTTTCATGGTTACATATGAGGGAAAATGCCTCTATTAGAGGTTTCCTCATCATCGTCTGAAGATTGCCCAGAAGCTGTACTGACAGGTTCTCGCTAGGCATCAATTCTTCATCCATCTTCTCCAGCAGTTCATCGGCTACCACAGCCATGAACAAAGAAGATGATAGTGGCAGGAGGATACAAAATGGGCACAGACCCATACTCCAACAGAAGGCAGATTACAGACTGCTTTCCTGCCTCCAGCGCCATGACAGATCGCAATGGGATATTTCTCCCAACTCGATCCCGGACGGAGCCAGTCTATCTACTCTCGTCCCTGGAGACAACGGAAGAAGACGCCGCTTGCAGGCGTCATGGTCTATTGCGGCCCTTCCTCTCCCCTGATGCAACGCCATACAAAGTTGCTGATTATCCCGAGCAAGGGAGGCTAAGATATCCTTCCATGATCCATCACTGTAGTGGACACTTGCTCGAAGACGCCGTCTTTTTCGGCTCCCAACATGCTGGAAGAACATGATCTCCTTCTTCCTCAGATCGATCCGACGAACTCCGGCGATCATTTTAGCATGGTGATGGGAATATGGGGAAACAGGTTAACCCCCCCGCCTTTTTATAGGCAAAAGAGATCACAGCGGTCCCCAATAAATCCGCCATAAAGGCTGCACCGACCGTTTCAACGCTCCATTCAGAAACATTTCGAGTCACGAGGGGCCATTCATGCTTCATTCAAAGCGTTTCAAATTCCAAGGAATTTAAAAGCTTTGAAGGGGGTCTTGTAGAAGCATGAAAAATACGCTGGCAAAAGCTACGCGGCGTATTGATACAGAGCAGCGCAAGCAAAGGCCTTCAGTGCCATCAGGCGTAAGAGCTCAAGGGTGCAGCGCATCCAAAAATCGCTTCGGCGTAGACGGGACCCCCCCCCCATCGCCTCCAGGGCGTAAAAACTCAGCCGCTCTCAAAGCAGCGTTAAAATAGCGTACGAGGAACGCTTCGTCTTCCCCGAAATGAACCTGTCAAGTCACGCAGTGAACCTGGCCTCTGACTCCTGACAAAAAGTGCTGCACGGCGACCCAGACGACGGCTGGAAACAGGCACAGACCTCTCGGGACGCACAACACAGTATGATGGCGGATCCCTGCATTTAATGCAGAGGATTGGGTTAAGATACCACCGAACCGTCGTTTACTGACGTCCCCTCAGCATAAACCGCTCTTTTGCGCACAGAGGGATACGCTGCATTGTTTTACACAGGCAGGCATAAGCCGGTTTACGCTCCGCAGTAGACAAACCGCCTGCCACGTCAAAAGCTGCACATCGTACGGGGCTCGAGGCACATCTCTACGTCTAATTGCATGGAGCGGTGACAGGTTCAGTCAAGGCACGTCTCTGCAACGGATGCACAGAAGGGCTGCAGACCTTCGAAATACGTCTTCGCATTTAATGCACAGGATGATGGCAAATCTCTGTAGAAGATTTGATTACATCTTCGAAAGCCGTGATTCCGGCTAAGACGTCCCCGTCAGCACTCGGGCACGGTACGCAGCGGCTTCTACGCCCATTCAAGACCTGTGCCCCTTCAGCTCTCAACGTCTCTCCGGCTTCAACGCCTATCCGGCTCCTATGCCTATCCGGCTTCAACGCCTCTCCGGCTCCTACGCCTACCCGGCTTCAACGCCTCTCCGGCTCCTACGCCTATCCGGCTTCAACGCCTCTCCGGCTTCTATGCCTATCCGGCTTCAACGCCTATCCGGCTTCTACGTCTATCCGGCTTCTATGCCTATCTGGCCTCTGTGCCAGGGTGACAGTCATTTGGCTTCTACGCCAACCGTTTCTACACACGGGATACCTACCTGCGTGGCTCTTACGCCGTGATCTTTGTAGCAATAGTACGCGTTGTGTTCCCTTAGTTGGACCCGCGTCATACGCTCATTCAAAAGATCATCCATACGCAGGCATTGGTTACTTTAACAGTTGTGTAAAAGGGTGTTGTACTTCCCACTCCTCGATTTTTACACCGACGGAGTGGTCACTGTCACCAAAACTCTATAAATAGAGACCCCTATCAATGGGGAAGAAAGGCGAAAAAAAAAGAATTATCATCCAGGAGAGAATTATCGTCCAAGGAGAGAGAGAGAGAGAAAGAGAGAGGGAGAGAAAGAGAGAGAGAGAGAGAGCCCGGAGAGCAGGCAAAGAGCAGGGATCGACGACCTTGGCCTCGTGCGTCCAACCTCTTCTGCAACCTTCGAAGCTGCTACCTGTCTTCCACGGCACTTCTTCAACATCGTGTGGTCCAAGGGCTAAAGTGATCGACCGCAGATCAGACACCTATAGCAATTTATACCCAGATTAAATAAATTGTACTCCCACATCCTCGTATAGGATTACATTATACAAGTTTGTTTGTAAACAGAAGGGCGCGGGTTTCGCATAAACCCCGTCATTGAAATACAATTTCATTCCTTTCGTTTAATACCACAAACACCAGTGCGCGGTAAGCCGTACTTACCCCTAGCCGTTTACATGTCGAAACAAGTATTTCAAAGACACCGAGTTCATTCTTTATAGTCTGGACTCTCATGCATTTCTTGACTTGTCTCACTTACATATTTCTGGACTTGACTCACTACATGTTTTTCATGCTGGACTCACTACACGTTCATGTGCACGGACTTGATCTTAGCTTAGATTTCCTGTATCTTGCAGTTATTACTATCTTGCTCTGATATCCATGCATCTTTACCTTTATGCACCAGTTATTTATATATTTCCTGTTTCATACTTGCTTTATTCTTCTTGCTACAACTGTTTTATAGTTTTTATCATTTAAATGGAACTGCTGTTAGAGGTGTACTTGCTCCAGTCCTGACTGGACATATTTTTCCAGAGTATCCGGAGGAGTGGTGTCCGAAGTTTTATGGACCTGAGCCTGTCGACGGTGCAGACAGGGACCCTCTAGTTTAGGAGTAATTTTTGGGTTGGTAGCCGGGATCACTAGGACCTTGTTGTTTTATTAGCTTTAGCACCGGATTTGTCTCCGGTTTTGGATTGAGACCTTGTATTGTATATTATTTTGGATATTAGTGTATTATTATTATGGATGTTGTGGTTGTTGTAGTAGTTGTTGTTGGTTAGACTTTATAGCTGTTAGTCTTCTTGTTATCTTATCGTGTTTAGATTCGTGATTGAGTACTTGATTATCATTATGATATTGCTCCTCCGTTTGGAGTTGAGATCTTGGCAGATTTATATATACTTGTTTGTGTGGTTGCCCTCCTTTTGGAGAGGTCATGGCCGATTTTTGTGTGAGATTATTATCTAGATAGTTGACCTAGACAGCGTCCTACCGCCGATGCTGCGGCGTAGGCTGGACGTACCCACGACTCATGCCCGATTTTCGGGTGCGGGTCGTGACACGGGTCAAAAGTCTCCAAATTCACCAAACTTAGTGTCAACAGGTCAGGAACGCTGATACGAACCCAACGGAACTTCCAGATTTGGATTCCGATGAGCCGAACACAAAATCGCCCGTCGAGCGGGGCCTGTGGGGCCCACGACACGTGATTTCGTCAACGTTCTCAGAATCGAACCAAACTTGACCCACAGGACCAGCGTATCGCTACGAGTCCGATGACGTAAGTTTCGTCTCGATCTGACGAGTGTACAAGAAGTTAGGGCGAATTGCAAAAAAGTCGGATACGGGGCGATGTCCGCGGATACGTGTTGATTCCGGTGTGCACGCACACCCGAATCAGCTTCCACGAAATCTCACACGTCCGTATCGACGACGCGCACGTATCTGTGAAGACCGCACGCGACCAAGTCATCCCGTTTGGCGGGGCGCACTCAGTTCCGGGGTAAAATAGGGTCTGGTTTTTCCTGTTTTTGGATCGCGGTGTACGATCACCACAGGACGCGATGCCTCGAACAGTTTGTCCGGACACCGAGAGGATCATACAGGCTTCCCAACGCAATTTGCGGAATTGAAAACGGAGCTACGAGGCGAAAGTTACACGCACCTGAAGGGGACCCGAAAATCAGGGTCGAGTCGTGTCCGACTCGTGTCGGACACGGGAAGAAGAATTGGGGCTAGGGTTAGGGTTTGGGACGCTGTGGCGGGTTGGCCGAGCACGGCTGGGGGCGCTGCGGCAGAGGGCGGCGCAGCACAGCGGCGCGCTGGGAGGCGGCGGAGGCGGTGCTGGCTGCTGCTGGTGCTGTCTCCGCTGCTGTTGCTGTCGGGGACGGAGGAGGAAGGAGGAGGGGCGAGGCGGCGAGGCAGGGCGGCGCTGGGCGGTGGCTGGGCAGCGGCGAGGCAGGGCGGAGCTCGGCGGAGAGGGGCGGCGTCGGCTAGGGTTAGGGTTACGGTGGGGGAGGCTGGAGGAGGAAGGAGGGGGTTTATAAAGGAGGAGGATGGCGGTTGCAGGGCCGGGCAAGGCGGGGAAGAGGGGAGGTGGCCGCGGGGGACGCGGCGCTGCGCGCGGAGGGCGGCGCTTCGCGCGGAGGGCGGCGGAGGAGTCGGGGCGACGTGGGGCTGGGTCGTGGGTGCGGGTCGGGCTGGCGGCGGGTCGGGTTCGGGTGAGCCCGACCCGACCCGTTAAGGTTTGGGTCTGGGCCGCGGCCCAATGGGCCAGGGTGCGGGCTGGGCTGATAAAATAAAATAATAATAATAATAATAATAATAATAATAATTAAATAATAAATAAATAGTTAATTAATTAATAAAATTGTTTTTTGGCATTTAAAAATAGGTCTGAGGCCCAGAAAAATCCAGAAAAATTACCCTAAGTCTACTTTTTTATTTTAAACCCAAAAATGTTATTTTCATGATATTTTAATATTATTTATTAACAATTAAAAATCATTTAATAATTAAGAACTTTGATTTTAATTTCAGAAAATTCCCAGAAAATTCCAGAAATTTAGGAAAAATCCAAGATTTAATAATTTGAAAATTCAGGGGGTTTACACGTAGTTAAGGAGATAACCCTGCCTTATCATTGCATAGAACATGGAGATCTTACTTGTTATTTGCGTAATTGGGATATTGAGTTAAAATGTAGTAGCTTCTTATATATATATGTCATAAAAGTAGTTTGAGTTCATACTGAGGTGTTGCACCGCACGGAACATGATACATGATAGACTAAAATCATGTTGCATACATAAACGAGGAAGACTATCAAGTAGTCATTCCGAGTCAGGTGAAGGAAAGAAAAGAAAGTACTCGGGATATCTAGATCACTGAGGCAGTCTCTAATCAGGGAGCTGCGTAAAGAAGAAAGATCCGAGTATAGTCCTCGGCAAGATTGAACCGAATTGTTTCTCGGCTAGGATTGGAAGTGGGGGAGTAGTTGCATGGTCACGAAAAACTATTTGCACACCAGGTAGATATGGGTCCTTAACACGATTGCTGAGGCATCCGAATCGTGTCGGCCGGGGAGGACAGTACCAGTATAGTCCTGGTAATACACTAGCTGATGACTAGCGGGCAAGAACGGGACATCCAACAAAGCTTGTTACCGACCTGGATGGTCGCTGACTCGTCGGATGGTTCGGGAGGCCCAGCAAGGCTAGCAACCGAGCTAGGAAGATAGTCGTTCTATCGCAAATCATGTCCAATATGGCTAACAGATCTAGTGACCTTCATATAGATAAGTCATACTTGCATAGCGACTATCCGTATTCAGAAGAGGAGTAACATGAAGGAGTACATTTGTACGACATTTTGTATATTTAGAATGGATGCACGGTAACAAACATAGTTCGAATAGAATGGGTCTGAGGCAGAGACACAAACATAATACTTGGATTTCATAGATGTTCATTGTTATTCAGTAGATCATTATTTATATTGTTGCATATGACAGGAAAGGCCGAATGGTAAGATGAACTTAGTTGTTCATTATTATGACACTCTTGAGCAGACACGGATAATACTTTTATTATATTGCCATGTAACTGATCCTGTGGCAAAATACTAGAAAGACAACAAAATCAGTTGGTGCATATAACTAATGAATGTGCTTGTTTTGTGGCGTGGACGAGAGGTCTTCCCACCAGTGCATTCAATATACTGATACCCAACCAGATTGCATGCAGGGTGCATGGGAAACTCGTACGGATTCGGAGATCGCTTAACGCAATGAGGCGCCGGACTGCACTTAGCGTCTTGGAGCGTGGCGTGTAGACCTAGAGCTCACATATATGAGACATAATGTATGGGAATATCATTATCCAGATCGTTTGAATCAGTTATAAGCTTAAGGGCATATTTATTATAGAGAAAGAGAGCACGAGCGACTTGTAATCTCGGCCTAGTGCTGCTTATAATATTTACTTTATATCAATAAAGAGCTTGATTTGGATTCAATACTTGTGTTTATTCTATGTTTAAGCTACGACGACTCTGCGAAATAGTTCTCAACGGTTGTTTTGATATTTGCCTTGTGCAGGCACAACTCCAGGCTCGTACGGCATCGCGTTCCGATGGAAACGATCGTCCCGCGGGAGCGCTAGCACGGTGATTCGCGCTAGCGGGGACGGCCGATTCTTGCAGAAGATCGGGGCGTGATATTTTGGTATCAGAGCACGGCTTTACGTCCTTGAAATTTATATCGATTCTCTCATTTTTGAACTTGTGTATTAAAAAAGTGATAGATGCTCTCTCTCGATGTTCGATGAATGTTCCAAACAATAAGTCTAAATATTTTTGAAAAGTGTATGTGAATGATACGATTGCTTGAACGGATTATGATGCGAGGGCCTTTGTGCCAACCTGTGTCAGACATCGTAGGAATAGACTCGTGTTAGAACCGGCAAGTTATATGTCAGACTGAATGCCTATACGCGAACACCAAGAGGGTTAGTGTGCGAGATAGAATATCGTTCGAACAGTTGCCTATGCACACAGCCTTTTGGCGAAGTTGTGTTGAGTATCGTTAGCCAAGACCCTTGGTGCTAGCGAGTTGTAGCAATATTTGGGTATTGTTCGGATAAGAGTAAAAGTCAAACTTCGAATGGAAACAGATAGAGACGTTATCGGAGTACCGCTAAGGCGAATAATGGAAATTGTGCTAGATTTTCAGATATAGTTTGGACGGTTATTCATAGAGATAAGTTATTAGTCAAAACATAGTTTGTATAGAAGACTATGGATAGAGGTGCATACGAGCCTAGGATCGTTAAGGCGGCAATAGGGATCGTGCTGGAGTTATAAGGAACAAATTGGATATACGAATGAAGGATGCGAACGCGATTTAGGAGTTAATAGGATGACTTAATTCCTGAGTGGTGTATACGATAGTCCCAGGTTCGAATATGCGAATTGAGAATATAATGAGTTATAAAGATTCATAGAGTATAGCTCGAACCTTGAGTGGTGTATTGGTCGACTTAGCAATGTTCGAACGAATCATGGATTTTGGAGTATTAAGTGAGTCTAGCAGCAAGCGACGTGATTGTATAAAGTCTTAGTATAATATGCCTAGAAAGTAAGCAAACTCGAAGGAAGCATGCAAGATTTGGTTCGAACAAGTTAGAATAAGTTGAACAAGGGATAATGCTTACATCGAATAGGAATTCAGGGTAATTGGAATTGATATCACGGTCGAGAAAACTTAGTGGATTGTACGGGCGATTTTGAGTTGAAACAAACGAATTAAAACTTGAGTTGAGATGGAATAATCAGGGATGCGATCGAAGTTAGTACAATTAGAAAAATGGCATGAATGAATAATAGCGCATATGGAAGATATGGATTTGAGTAGGACATTGTTCGATAGAGTTCGGTTTGAGTACAATTCAAAAAACACAGTCAAAGCTATAAAGATTTTTTTTTGAAGTGATTAAAATTTTATTTCAATAATTAAATATTTGACTTTTGAGGAAAGTATATACATTTTATTTTAAATTGTTCGAGAAGTTAAATTTTGAGAATTTTATTTTGAGGATAAAATTTTATGGTGGGTAAGAAATGTATATTAGTATATGAGTGATTGATGTGCATGTGTAAGGATCTATTGGCTTGGGAATGCTTGAGATGACACTGCAAACATACTTGGGTGTCCATCTAGAGTTGTATTAGAAGGCGTAGTACTTAGTATGGTGTGTTGCACTTGGTGTACACTTGAGTAATAAGAATAACTAGTATAAACAATTGCAGTAGGTAAGAGAGCTAGCAGTGAGTGTGCTTGTAGTAGAAACAATGGTACCAAGGGATAGAGGTATTAAACTTGGATGCAATTTGACCTATGGTTGTGCTAGAGGTTCTTGGTATCAGATTTTGATATTAATAGACATGTGTGTGCCATATGGATGTATCCATGGATATCTTGTGGACTAGTGATTAGTTGATATGGGTAATCAGTGTATAGGGATAGGAATTTGTGAATGAATGTGCTAGAGTTAAGTGTATGATAGAGGTTGAAGACGTCCAAGTAATGGGTTAGAAGGCTATGTACTGTTCTTTCCTTCTGTTCCTTTCCGTCTATTGGATTGATTAATTTTTCTAGTACCATAGCTTGCATCAATAATTCTCTTGCTAGAATGTAGTTAGTAGTACACCTCGACAAAGACTGCAACACCATGACAAAAGAGACCATAACCGTGCATGTTTCATCTATATTGCATATTTTATCTAGATTGCGTGTTGTATGACTATAAGTAGGATTCTCTTAGACTTTGATTATTGAGGGTTGACCCTGGTGAATAATTAATGAAGAGGTTATGATTTGACAAAGAGAGACAAATGTGCCTTAAATTTTGAGGATAAATATTTATTTAAATGAAGAAAGTTGAGAATTTAATATGACAAAATTGACGATTTGTTAAATCATAAATTTTTATGAAGATTGTGGTATGATTGAATGTCACTAACATTTGAGGAAATTAAAAAGATTATCATTATATTCATTGGACTGCAAGTTATGAACTTATATTGAATATGGTATTTGAAGATTTCATAACTATTACATTATTTGATTTTGTGTGGAAAAAGAAATCGAGGATTAAGATCACTAATGGATTAGTGTTGAATTTAAATTTTGGGATAAGATTTTTAAATTTTGTAAATATGCATTGATTTGATTTCAATTAAAGGATTGGATAGTAAATTTTATATTAGTTATTTACTCAAAATTTGAGGAGTAAGATGATTAATGGGTTAGTGTTTGAATACAAACTTTTTGGATGAGATTTTAAATTTTATAAATGTGAGGATTGGATATTAAATTTTTGAGTATTTAATTATTAACATCAATTTTTTGAGGAGATTATGATACGAATGGAATTCGATTTTCAAATTTGAAGATTTTTCATAAATATGATATCTATAGAATTATGAAAGTTTGTGAATAACAAAATGGATTACTTCATGATTATATGGTTGATGAATTTAAATTTTGATGAAAAATAAAATAATGAATAAATACATCTATGAGAATCTTAAATTTCGAGGACGAAATTCTTTTAAGGAGGGTAGACTTGTCACCCCCACATTTCAGATTAGGGGTATTTTTGTCCTTTCATATTTTAATGTATTAATATTGTATGATGTGCGTATAGATATATATTATATTGTATAGTGTTCATTAATGCATGAGATAATAGACTAGACCTAGATGCCCACTATATGGGGCCCTGACCGAAATATAGTGTGATAGATTTAATTTATAATTTTGGGGATTTATTTATTGAGGATTATATTTAATTATCGTAATTTTATTTGATTGTTGTACATTACCGTTGCTTCGATATTTTGAGCGCTACCCTTGGTTTTTGCCTTCCGACAAATTTCACAACTTTGTCCTAGACATGCTAGCCTTCCATTCTGACCCTTGTGTAACTTATAATTATGTTCTCTTGTGCTTCATTTTAGCCACACAATATTTGTCGCGGACGTCTATTTTAATTCTAAATAAAATCTAACTTTGTATCCTTGTACGTTCCAATCAAAATTGAAGACACAATCTCGACCCATTTCGAGCAACCCAAATTAGGATAATATTCTATTCTGAGTCTACTTCATTCATGATACTTGTGTCCCACTTAATTTCAACCCATGTACTTCTAATTAATTTTAGAACACCAATTATATTAGTTTTAATTAAATTGATGTAAGGACCCAACTTGACCCAAAACTAGACCCAATACCAAACCAAACCCCCATTTACACCCTCAAGCTTCATACTAAACACCAAACATCCTTTTCAACCAATACATCACACCAAACATGGTGCTTTCTCTCATTAAATCAAGAAACCCACTTTTGTGCAATTTTTTAATTGTTGGGGACTTAATTGTAAAACTGCAATGATGTGTCACCATCCTATTGGTTTAAACCAAATGAAGAACCAACCCCCCTTTCTTTCACTAGTCAACCCAACCCCTCTCTCCTCCTTTTGTTTGAATTTTCTTTATGTTGAATCATGGCCATCCATTTAAAATGGAGCCATCCCTACCACACAACACCCTCACTTATATATATATATATATATATATATATATATATATATATATATATATATATATATATATATATATATATATATATATATTCCTCATCCTCAACCCTTTTCCCAAAGCAACCCCATCCCAAGGCTTGGCCGGCCATAATCCCTAGGAGGTCACCATCAACCCCTCTCCTCTCTAACATGCAAACCATCACCCTCTATATTATTTTCATTACCATCACCAACACCAAAACTCACCCTAAACCCTAAACCCTAAACCAACCCGAGACTTCATCCCTTCCCCGGCCAGTCCCCCTCGCCGGAGCTCTCCATGCCGGAGAACCCTCACCGCCAACTCGTCGACAGCCCCCTTCCCCGGTGATCACCATCGGCCTCCTCCAATACACAACGCCTGACCCGCTCGTCCCCGACCCCCCTGTTAGCCTCGACCCGACCGGAGCTCATCCCCAACGCCAGAGCAGACGGCCGGAGCCGGCCGTATCCTCCCTACTCTCTCATTTGCCTCGACAGAGCCAATCCTGACCCACTGTGCCAAATTAACTCAACACGATCACGATCCGCCACCATTTCCACCGGAGACCCGACTGCTCGGACCCGTCGCCTGATCCCAGTTGACCGTTCCGCCTGAGCACAACCCGCTGCTCAACGAGCCGACCCTTCCTCCGGCCATCTACGGCTGGACCAGCAGCCTGCAGCCTCGCCTTTCCCTCCTTCATCACCGCCGCTCGCATCTCTTCGACCAGAACCCGCCAGCACTCCACCCCGCTGAAGCCGAGCGCTGCCGACTGCTCCTCCGCAGTCCGGTCACCAGCCCGAACAACTCCTGAACACCCTTCTGGGTGACCCATCGAGGCCACCGCGTAGAGACAACCGACCATATCGGCATCCCAACGTCGACTCGATCGTCGCCAACACACGAAGTAGTTGACTCGACACGATAGAGAACACCATCGGCAGACTCCTCCGAACTTCATGGTGAGACACACGACACGTCCTCCACCCCGACACCTTCCTCGCCGGAGATGGACCACCGTAGCTTCCCTCGACTCCGTGCATGCCCGTGCGCAGGTTCGTTCCTGCCCTCCTTCAGGATTTTGTACGTACGCGTATACATATTCATTTAGTATATGTTTAATATGTATATCATTGGTACATATATACATATATAAATGTAGTATATATACTCAACTAATCTACATTTGGTATATAAGTATTGTTCAATTGGTATAGTATGTACATATATTTAGTATGTGTACATTATTCAATATGATATATATATATATATATATATATATATATATATATATATATATATATAATTAGTATGTATATATTGTTCAAAATAGTATATATTGTATATGTATTTAATTGGTATATATATATAAATTATAAGTATTAATGTTATATGCTAGTTAATAATATGTATATATTATATATGTATTAGGTGACCCAAGTGTAATTACGGATACCCCGTAGGTTACATTGACATGTGCCCATGTAGTATGATAGCAGAGTGCCATATATACACCGACGTACTGGCAAGACCCGTATCATTGACTGTCTGTCTTGCACAGCAATAACAGACGCAACGCCCGTGCAACTTGACACACACTTGACCCTAGTTGACCGGTGTCATACCTAGCGTAGCCCCTGAGTTCAGTGTATTTTTATTGTATGTTAGTGTAATGTCTGATGCAATATTATATTATGTGATATGTCTATAGGATTGTTGGATTGTTCAGACAAGACTTCGGAATCAGGTTATTGGTATTGCCAGCAGTAAGACCCCAGGCGAGTACATTCTCTGACAATTTCCATTATGTTGATTATCTCTATAATTCTAGTTGCATAGCGTACATGACTCTGACACTGTTATTTATACGAGTTGGCATCATTGAGACCTGTCACGAGGAGTCATGATTTGGAATCCATCGTGCTAGCTGGGAAAAAACGGGGAAATATTAGTAGCTTATGTGATCATACCCAAACTTTACATGCATCATAGCTCACCCATACCTCACGTCGGTGCAGCCTGACCATTACACGCCTCATAGCCTGTTATATGTGACTAGCCTGACTATTGCTCGCATCATAGCTATCCGGATGGTTAGCCTGGCCTTACATGAATCATAGCTAGTCATACATAGCAAGCCTGATCAGTCCCAAGCCGATCACATGATATGCTGATGTTTCACACACTTAGTTAGATGTTCTTGACATGTATCTCTAGTATATTGATCTAGCATCTCTACATATTCTAGTCATGATTCTAGCATTCACATATATACCAGTTTATTATTTTAGCGTGTACTTGTATTTCTATTTCATTGCTAGATGTACATTGATGATGACATATGCTCCAGTATTTCACTTATTCCAGTATTTCTTATTCCAGTATTTCTTATTGTCAGTTTGCATATTTGTCTTGTATTTCTTTACACTGTGTTATAGTTTTTGTCAATATACATGGAACTGTTGTTAGTGCTTGTACTTCGTTCCAATCCTGACTGGATATTTTTTTCCAGACTGTGACATAGAGGACTTGTTTCTGGCATACTTGGAGATTGGATGTTATTGATTGCAGGTTAGACTATTATTGTTGTTTAGACTTGTCTTGTATTTCATTGATTGCTTCGATATCTTATCGTGCTTTAGCTTATGTGATTGAGTATATTCCGTATTATATTGTGATATCCGTGCCTCCTTATGGAGTTGGATATTCATGTGAGATTGATTAGATAGTTACATGACCTAGACAACGTTCTACCGCCGATGCTGCGGCGTAGGCTGGACGTACCCACGCCCTCGTGCCCCTGTACCGGGTACGGGTCGTGACAGTTGTGTAACTCACACATACTCAATATTGTGCTTTATTTTAGCTGCACAATATTCGTCACAAACGTTCATGTATTATTCCATAAATCCAATTTCTCATAATTGCCTATTCCTATTTGAAATTGAGGCACAACCTCAACCCAATTCCATATAACCCAATTATGGCATTTACCTATTCTGAGCCTGCTAAGCCCATGACACTGGTATTCCACCCAATTTTTATCCCATGTGTTCTCAATTGACAAAAGAACGTCGTATGCATTTGTTTTTAATTAAATTAAATTAGGGACAAATCTCACCCAAAGCTAAACCCAACCAAGCCCTTGAACACCCTACACTCTTTCATGTAGACAAGCCCCCACCCCAAGAGCCCTGGCCGGCCCAAACTTCGAGGTCAGCCCATAATTCCCTCTCATATATAAATACACATTTTCTCTACTTGAAAACCCTAGAATCATAAACGCCACCACCACCTCCACACCTAGCCGAACTCCCTTCATCAAACCCGAGCACCCCCTGCCCCCTTTCCCGACCGGACATCCACCACTACCTCAAGCCACCACCACCACAGACCCCCTCTTCCATTTGCACAGTCGCCTGACCGCCGTATCATCACCATCCCCTTCACCATCACCAACATCTTCATCAAACCTGACCCCTTGTCGAGCCCGACTGCTTCCAACTCTGACCACCGCCTCCAGCACCGCCAACCACCACGGTCAGCCGACCAACACCGCCTTCCCCACGACCTTGACTACTTTCTCCCACCACCAGCAACCGTTCCAGCCCGCTGCCGCCGCTGCCAGGCTGCTACTGCCGCTGCTGCCGTTGGTTGCTGCACGCCGATCGGGGTTTCGCCGATTGCCGGAGGACAGTCAGTCGACGACCACAGACCCCCTCCCTCGTTCAGTCAACTAGGTATACGTTCCCTTCATTCTTTTCCTTCTTGTTTCGTCGTGTGTCGACACAACCTAATTAATGTTGAACCTTATATATGTGGTTATGTGTGTATGCTTAATTAAGATTAGATAGTAATTAAAGAATTAGTAATTACTTTAATAATAGGACTTGTTAATAAGAACGTTGATTTCACCTAAAAACCTAGACATCAACAAGTATGCTTAACATGGGAAATAAGGACATGTAATCATATAACACATAGTAGTTTCGTAAACCCATAACTTTGGTAAATTATTGTCATGAGGTACACGGTGACTGAGGACAAGGCACGTATGCATCTTAGCTACATGCACACGCGACTCTGTAGTCGACCTGCCGTGACCCTTGCGTCAGTATCTAAGAGCAGCGTCGTAGTTTTGTGTATATTATTTTAGTGTCTGATGTTAGAATTTGCTATATTATATTGTATGTTTAGGGTCACTGGACCAGCCAGGAGATACTGCAGGAGCAGGCTATTGACATTCATAACTTGAGGACCCAGGCAAGATACCTTGCCATATTTACTGTTTAATTTAAAATATACAAATATTGTATGATATATTGTTGTTTTCTTTTATACAACTGTGCACGTCCGAGATTGACTCGGGTGCAGTCGATGGATGCATCGATGAGTAGTGTACTTGACCTAGTCACTAGCAGACTCACCCCATTGGGAGGATACTCCGATATCTTCCGAGACCTGACACTCTTACACGTTTTACAGTGACACATTCATATTGGGATGCGAGTTTGCGTACTCGACTAGCTATCGGTGCATGTGACATGCATCACGGTTAGTACGTAATTCATGATTTTATATTAGTAGAGACTGGCATATAGATACGTGGTATGCACGTCGAGTATTTGACTTATTTATCTACATTGGGCGGGAAGGACAACTAGTAGGCGTATGGGATACACACATTGGACTCCGTAGTATCCGGAGGAGCCACGAATCCAATAACTTCCTTTATTGCAGATACCGCGCTCTTCGGAGTGATACGGACGTATATATATTGCAGATACCTCATTCTTCGGAATGATGGACGTTACAGATACCACGCTCTTCAGAGTGTTGGACGTTATGCCTATGCCTATCCATACGTACCAAAGTTGTCCTCATATTGCATTCACTTAGATGGTTAGCACACCATTTATTTTATTTTATTCAGTATTCATATATGTCATGCTTCTATGTATCTTGTTACGTTCCTCTGAGGACCTGGTTCCTTTCCAGATTTGGACGAGGCATATTACCCCACAGTGTACAGACCCGGACTGGAGACTAGGTACGCAACTGCGGAGGAGCTAGAGGTGCTACCGTCAGAGTTTTCGTTATCAGTTGGTAGGCCTTCTGCCTAGGCTTGGAGCATCATTATCTAGTCAGCCGATGCCCTAGTCATTACTCTTTTTATCTGTCATTCAGTACTTTTATTTCGTCATAGTAGTGGATTTGTTCCCACCAGACATTCTTGGTTGTACTATGATATTTGAGACTGGCGTTTATTTTCCAGTATTTATTCTAGTACTTTTTGGATTATATTTGTGGATGAGATTAGATTACTTGTTATTGATTGATATTGGACTTGTTAGTATTTAGGATAACGTAACACTCTTCGCTAGGATCCATTAAATTAGGATATCCTCGGAGACGTGACAGCTGGCTATTGCCACGTGGCCTGGTCCTGTGTATTTTTGGGACTGGGGCGTGACACAGTTGTAATCAGACAGAATGAACCAAGAAGAAAAAGGAGAAGAAGACAGAATAAAAATTTATTCTTGCTGGGGCGGTGAAGACCACCGTTGCTCAAAAGCAACATTCGTCCTTTATCGACAATTTTCTTCCAGGAGCCAACAAGTTCACAAGAGAACTTCTGGAATGCTCGTAGTCACCTCTTTGTGTGACTCGAACGGACTCCTTTGGACTCCTCTTTCTCAACTTTTTGGTCTGTTTCAAAAGGAGGCTAGAGGGCTCTTTATGTAGGGAAGGATGAAAGCCCATCCTCCTCTTCTTTCAGATGTGGGACTAAAAAGCCAATATACAAAATTGGTATCCCACAATCGCAGTCCAATGCATAGTCCGTTCAGCGCCCACTCATGCAACACATGCATGCAACCCGAGAATAAAACGAGCACACAAGCGCCTTGCGACGATGTTGACGTGCTAAGTGCAAAGTGCGCCAACAAAGCGTCAATTTGCGCTAGAGTTCGAGTCCCTTAGTTCCTATGGAAATAATTCCAAGAGCATGACAAAAAACATAAATGCTTTCATGAACAGTTAATCCTTTTTTCTCCTAGAAAAACACTCCCACATAGCACCCATGTACCCCACCATACCCCATGTGCACACCTTAACTCATATAAAGTAGGTGTAGCCAATGTGAAACTATCTTTACTAATCCAAAGACAAAAATACCAACATATATATATATATATATATATATATATATATATATATATATATATATATATATATATATATATAGTGAAATCTATAGTTCATCATAACCATGCTAGTTTGTGAGAAATTATATATATATATATATATATATATATATAAAATTTCTCACAAACTAGCATGGTTATGATGAACTATAGATTTCACTATAGATTTCACAACTAAGGCAGAACGTTATAGTTCTCATTGCCTTGCTAAAATATGTTTTGAACGTAGTGGAAGTTTTGAACTATTCAATCTCCCTTTCTTTTATCCTATATTTTTTCATTCTCGTCTTACCGATATATCTAAACATTTGAGGAGACCTTGGATTTTATAATAATTAAATAAATTCACGTGTGTTGTATATAAAATAATTTTTTTATATTATTATAAATTATTTAAATATTTATATATTAAATTTTGTTATATATATTTATATTTTAATTACGATTTGTTGTTGATTTTATTATATTTTAATTATAATTTATTATGAATATAACTCTAATTTTTTAATAAAAAAATATCTTAAAAATGCTAGCAGTCTAAGCCGTGCGTATATCCTCATATAATTAAAAATTAAATAAAAAATAAATTTTAACTTGTTTAACTACGTAATATTATATATCTATAACCAAACATCTCTTATAGCTCATGTGGTTAAGATAGTAGCATTCTTCTGGGTTGGTTAATTCGTTTTCCCGTAGTGTTATTTATTATAGATTTAATTTTTTTCAACAAAATCTTCACGTAATGTAAATTTTTAATAAACGGTGAAGTATTTACAAACGGCCTAGACAACCCAATTTTGAATCGTTTTCAAGTCACAATATAAGAGTAGAGATAAAGAATAATTAGCATTTAGACCATGAATTTTATACTAGCTTAGAGTTTAAGTCCTTATATGTTAAATTAAAATGTTTAGGTACTGAATTTTTATTTTTATTTTACTTTATTTTTTATTATATCCTTAATATGAGTACAAGTACAACAACCAACTCATGTTAGAAAAAGAGTATATAATGGGAAAAAAAAACCAATAATAAAAATATAGGACCACAATTTCTAATTGTAAATGTCAGAGCTTAAACTATAAGATGGTATAAAATCCAGGATCTGAATACTAATTAGTCATAAAAATAATATAATACAAAACATATTTAAATACATACATACATACATACATACCCAAAAAGAATATATACATACCGAAACAAAATTCATTAAAGCATCCACAGTGGAGACACTCCAAACACATATTTTAAATTATTAAAAATTGTATAAATGATTAATTTTGGATTGTCCTCGTGATATTTGCATACAATGGTACACTCTAAATAAACATTTTAAATTAATCGTCTCTTTTTCTTTCATTTTTTTCTCTTTATTTTTCTTTCCTATTTGGTAATATTTTTTCTTTCTTTTTTTCCATTTATTTTTCTTTCATGTTTGGTTACTTTTTTGTGGGTCCATCAACTAATATAGAGAAGTTAGGACACGCTCCAAATCTGGAGTGTCTCATAGCTTTCTAACAATTTTCAATTATGCAAAAGTGTCCACTGTAGCATTCAAGTGCTACAAAATTTGACTAAAATTAAAATATACCACTTGAAATCTCCCACTATAGATGCTCCTACATGTCAAGAATAGTTTATATATAATGTGCGTTGTAAGTAAAAAAAAACTATAATCTTGTTAAAAAATTAAATACAAATTTAAATTATATTAAAATATTTTAAATAATATTTTAATTAAAATTTGTTATAATTTTTTTTAAAATTTGGATATATATTTAGTCGCATAATACATATACTTATTTTAAATATAATTGATTTATTATATGTTAAAAAGTTAGAAAAATTTAGAATTTTTATTTTTAAACTAAAAATACCGCAGTGAGAATAATATTTCAATTTTTTTTATATTTTATTTAATAAAAAATATACATACAAACTTGGACAGATGATTTGAGCCGTATTCGAGGATACTAATATCTATTATATACTATTTTAGCACGTTCTTAGTTTCAAATATCAATAATAATTGTCTCATTCACGTATCCACTTGCATGTCCCCCTCCTATTTAATATAAATATAAACTTATCTTCATATCAAATTAATCCACAAGATCCGGCCGTCTAAACCGTGTTTCCCTAGAAACCCCTAATCTAACGGCTGATAACCCGGCGGGGATCACGTGCTACCACTACTCCTCGGCAATAATGCTAAGTTCCTCGGTCCGTCAATAAAAAGCCAACGTCTCCAATTCTCCTTTTTTTTTTTCTTCTTTTGGCGATTTTTTCGGAGTAGCTGCGGAAGGACGAAGAAGGAAGCGATCTCAACCGTCCGGTCTTCCCTCCCTCCTCTCCCAGCTCCGTTTCCAGGAAATTAGGGTTAGGGTTTTGATCTCGAGGTGAGTTCTCTATCCATTTATTTTTTGATTTTTATTGCTATTTTACTTGTTTCGATTCGTTTATTCGATGTGGGATCTAGTTTTTTCCAGTGGTCGGTGAGTAAATTTGGGGTTTTTATTGGTCAGATCTTGAGTTTCGATGGAGAACGGAGTCGAAATCGCGCCGGTGGCAGCGGCGAAGGGTTTGGAGGAAGAGGAGGCGGCGGCGGGGGAGCAGGAGTGCTTCTACACGCCGGCGTACCGACACCGGGCTCCGGATCTGGATGCGGCGGAGCAGGAGAGCTTTTACTCGCCGGCGTACCGGCACGGGGGATCGATGCTGATGGAGGAGGGGTTTTCCACGCCGAAGGCGAATGCGGGTGGTGGTGGCCATGGGGGAGAGAATGGGGCTGTTGAGTTCCCGCTCGACCCGAGCGGTCCGAGCAGATTCCGAGTGGTCGGCGATGATGCTGATGGTGGCGATGAGGCCGTTGGCGAGGAGCCGGTTGTCTCGGAGATGACCGACGCTGCGGTTGTCTCGGAGATGACTGACGCTGCGGCTGATGCTAGGGGAGATGTGGTTGAAGAGAAGAGGGGGGATGTTAATGCTGAATTGAATGACGAGGAGGGAGACAGCGTGGTTACTGACGAGGGAGAAGGGGTCTATGAAGATAGGGAGTCCCAAAATGGGGAGGATTATCACCAGGTGGTCTTGGATGCTAATGATGTCGCACAATCTAAAGAGGAGCCCGGAAATGGGGATAATCATCAGCTGGTCTCCGATGGGCAGATCGAAAATGGGGAAACTGTTGAAGCTGTTTCCGAAGTCACAGAATATAAACAAGAAGTTGATCCCGACCAAGGGGTTGGCGAGGTGCTTGACGTTTCGGCCTCTAATGGGAAGTCTGATGCGCTGATAGGAAATGGGGAAATAGTTGAATCTGCTAAAGATGTCATGGAATCTAAACAAGAGGCTGATCCTGACCAAGGGGTTGGTGAGGTGATTGATGATTCGGTCTCCAACGGGAAGGTGGATGGTATGGAGAGTAAAGTGGTTGGGACTACTGCGAACACCTATGCTTCGGTGGTAAAGCAAGGTTTGTCTGGAAAGCCAGAGAAACAAGCCGAGGGAGACGGGCTTAGTTCTGTAAGGAGGCCTGGAATTAGGGAGGAACATGAGCATGAATCTGTTTTGGTGGAAGATTTGGGTGAGTCTAGCTCCAACGATGATGACGACAATGGAAGTTCAAGTCAACCCGCAGCACAGACTACTTATAGTCCTCAAAACTCCGGAACCCCCTCTCTGCCCATTCGTCCTGCTGGCCTTGGATCGTCCGCTTCCTTACTGGAACCTGCTCCTCGTCCCATTCAGCAATCAAAAGTTAATGGTGCTTTTCTGGGACGGGCATCCCAGCCCCTAGATGAACCTGCCAATGATGACCCCGAGGAGAGTGATGAGACCCGTAAGAAGCTGCAGGACATTCGTGTCAAGTTCTTGCGTCTCGCTCGTAGGCTTGGCCAAACACCCCACAATGTAGTTGTTGCCCAGGTCCTATATAGGCTTGGCTTAGCTGAACAACTGAGCAGAAACACGAACAGGCCTGGCGTGTTCAGCTTTGACCGAGCAAGTGTTATGGCGGAGCAGCTTGAGGCAGCTGGGGAGGACCTGAAGGACTTCACTTGCACGATTATGGTGATCGGGAAGGGTGGAGTGGGCAAGAGTGCAACCATAAACTCGATCCTTGACGAGGATTCTAAGAAGGTTCACACTGATCCATTCCACTGGGGCACTAAGAAGGTTCAGGTTATAAATGGCAAGGTCCAAGGGGTACAAGTCAGGGTTATCGATACACCCGGACTTTTCACTTGTTCTTCTGATCAGCAACACAATGGGAAGATTTTAACTTCCGTGAAGAAACTTATCAGTAAGACTCCGCCAGATATTGTTCTTTACTTTGATCGGTTGGATATGCAGAGTAGAGATAATGGGGATCTGCTTCTTTTACGAACCATTACTGATATATTTGGACCATCTATCTGGTTTAATGCGATTGTTGTTCTGACTCATTCTGCTTCTGCTCCACCTGATGGCCCAAATGGCGTTCCTTTGAGTTACGAGATGTTTGTGACTCAACGGTCACATGTTGTTCAGCAAGCGATCCGCACAGCTGCTGGAGATGTCAGGCTCATGAACCCAGTCTCATTAGTCGAGAACCACTCTGCTTGCAGGACGAACAGGAACGGCCAAAGAGTCTTGCCTAATGGGCAGGTATGGAAACCGCAATTGCTGCTGCTGTCCTTTGCTTCAAAGATACTGGCAGAAGCAAACATGCTTTTAAAGTTGCAAGATACTCCCACGGGCAGACCCTTTGGATCTGGTTCAAGAATTCCACCATTACCTTTCTTCCTGTCTCCACTCCTTCAATCGAGACCCCAGTTGAAATTGCCAGAGGAACAGTTAAGCGACGATGATGCTGAGATGGGGGATTTGGACAGGACATCTGATTCAGATGAGGGGTCAGATTATGATGATTTGCCACCATTCAAGAATCTAACTAAAGCACAGTTAGCCAAGCTGAGCAAAGCACAGAAGAAGGCATATTTTGAGGAACTAGAGTATAGAGAGAAGCTCTTTTTCAAGAAGCAGTTGAAGGAGGAAAGGAAGCGTCGGAAGTTTATGAAGAATATGGCAGAGGCAACCAAGGATCTACCGAAAGACTACAATGGTGATACTGTAGAGGATGAAAGCAGCGGTCCAGCATCTGTCCCAGTTCCTATGCCGGATTTAGTATTACCCACTTCTTTCGACTCAGATAATCCTACTCATCGCTACCGTTTTCTGGACACCTCCAATCAGTGGGTCGTCAGGCCGGTGCTGGAAACCCAGGGATGGGATCATGATATCGGTTACGAGGGTATAAATCTTGAAAGGTTATTTGTTGTCAAGGATAAGGTTCCGGTATCTGTTTCTGGTCAGCTTACGAAAGACAAGAAGGAATGCACTCTTCAAATGGAGGTTGCCAGTTCAATCCAGCACAGCGAAGCAGGGGCTACTTCTTTGAGTTTGGATGTGCAGACTCTCGGGAAAGACGTGGCCTATACAGTACGTGGTGAAACAAGGATCAAAAATTTTAAGCGAAATAACACGACGGCTGGTGTTTCAGTATCGCTCCTGGGGGATGCAGTGTCAGCGGGTGTGAAGATCGAAGACAAATTGGTAGTCAACAAAAGGTTCAGATTCCTTGTGAGTGGTGGTGCGATGACTGGCCGCGGTGATGTAGCTTATGGAGGACGCCTCGAGGCTACTTTAAGAGATAAAGATCATCCTATTGGACGAACACTCTCGACTCTTGCTTTATCTGTTGTGGATTGGCATGGAGATTTAGCAATTGGATGCAATGTGCAGTCCCAACTTCCCTTGGGAAGAGGGAGTAATCTTATCGGCCATGCGAACTTGAGCAACAGGGGGACTGGGCAGGTTGGCATCCGGCTGAATAGCTCAGAGCAGTTACAAATAGCTCTGCTTGCCTTTTTGCCCATATTCAGGAATCTGAAGAGATTGCTATTTGAGTCTCCTGACTCTATGATGTAAAGGCTTGACTAGGGTGGATAGAATAAGCAACAATAACTGGAACCTACCTTGAACAAAGGTGAAGAGCCTACCGTCTGCTCCCGGTATCAAGTGTGAGTAAAACTAAGCTGCCTAGGTATATTTTCTAATTCTTCTGGTTCTGAAAGAGTGATTTTATGTTCTAGCATAAGCTTGTTAGATGATTAGTTTGTCTTCCTTTTTAACTTTATGTTAGAGCTAATCAGGAAGAAAGAAATTGATTAATGCACATGATGTCTTGTTGGCAATTTGTTCTATCATTGTGCACGATAACTGATGAATGATATCTTGATATGCTGCAGCCGGCAGGTGTCGATTTTGCATATAAGCTTCTCAAGTGTTTGAAGCTATTTCTTGTACATTATTCAATTTTCGATCCCTCTATTTTGTTGCATCTTTTTCAGCACTCTTCAGATATATTTTAATTTTCCGAATCTGCATGGTTATAAAATTACATTTATTATATGCGATTTTTTGCTTGTCAATCTTTGGAACACAAGTTATGCTCTTCACCTGGACAGATCTAATTGTTGTGATACATGAGAAATACCTCTATGATGATCTTTTGCTTTGTTAATTTCATTCTTTTGAGAAATTGGGTTAGTACTATAGCTAGAGTGTTGACCATAATTATGATACTTGTAAATTGTTCAACTACAAAATAAAGTTCCAAAGTCCACCCGAAGAAGAAACTCGACTCGACTTAACACTATACAACATCCTTCACCAGATTCCCAAAAGACCAAACTAGAACAACATTCATAATACCTATCAATTTAACCGGCGCTTTATCAACTGAAAGAGCCATCTGCTTTGATTATATCTACAGATTTGAACTCAAATTTGTAGAAGCAATCTTTAATTGATAATTTCCTTCAGTTCAATGTGATAATATTTTGTAGGAACTCATGATTGTCTTCTGTACATTTTCCACTTACAACTTATATAATTGTTCAATAGAGGAGGTTGTGCTGTTGTTTATAGTAATCCTTTTGTTGGAAAGGATGATGATCCTGAGGCTAGGCAAACTTTATATTCTGAGAACTGTTAGCTAGTCATATATCTGACTATAATAAAGTTATCAGTCACATTAATGGCAGATGACAATCTTACTGATTAGAAGTAGTAATATAACTTCTCTTAGTTAGGTGCAAGAAGGGTTGAAATTTATTTTGGGTGGAATTTTTCTGCGAGTCTTAATGGAATTTGATACTAAAAGGGAGGACAATTGTGGAGCTTAATAGAGAGATTAAATGTCTAAATAAGTGCTAGGGAGCCAAAGAGAGATTATTATGTGCTTAGAACATCTTGTACATTGATAGCGATAGAGTAATTACTATTAGGAAGTAATTGGGGGATAAAATTGTGATATTTGTATGACACATTGTGGTCACTAGCATGATATCTCCTATTGCATTAACAAGGTTTTAGGATTTCACACAAGGAAACCTTGTGAAGGGCGAGTTCTTAAAGTTTTGCCGGAGTAAGGGATTTGTCTGATAACATATTGGATCGACTACAATCTAGAAATCTCGGAATTCGGAAACCAAGGGAACTAGTAATAGGGCTTATTTGATTCGCGAAAAGGAAAGAAAAAGAAATCAATTCTTTGCTCTTTTCCTTCTTTTGGAAAATTGAAATTTTCATCCATTTTTTTTCTGGTGTTTGGAAATGTCAAAGAAATTGGAAGAAAAAGTAAATCCGTAGTGTGGGAAAATGAATCATTGGGAGGGGTGGGGAAACTAATTTTCCTTGTATATATATTTTTTCTTTGGAAATCACTTTCCTTTCATGCTTCTTTTCTTTGAGATCCAAACATAGAAAATGAATTTTCTTTCTTAAGGTCATAATTTCGCGAACCAAACGTGGCCTAATGAGTAAGGTCAACATGCCACGTAGGAAATGCCTTTTCTTCGTACACAGATTCTCCTGAATTTGGAAAGCGTAGAGACGAAGAGGATTATGTGAATTTGAATTTGGCTCAGAGTTGTGTATGCCTCCTCTTTTCCTCTCTTTGAATCTGGTGGTTTTAGTATTCATGATAGAATATCAGTTATTAATGGATCTGGTGATGCCAAGGATTGTTATTCTGTTACTGACATATTTACCCGTATCAGCACTAGCAAACTCTTATGATGCCTATTCTTATGTTAGACAAACCATTCACAGAATGCCCAAGATGTTTGAAACTAAAACACTTCAATTTGAGAGCAGGAAGAATATAAATTGCAATGATTTCTAGTGTCTTCTTGTAAGTTTTGGCCTAGAACAATTACAAGGTAGGTGGCGTTGTAGTAAGGGACTGTTTGATTCGCTATTTAGGGAAGTAAAATGACCTAAATCCGGATTTGGAACCACTTTATGTAATTGGTTGGAGGATTTGTAGATAAAATTTACTGTGAAATAATATGAACAATAAAGTTTGTATGTCACTAAATTTTTATTTTGACATCGGAGTCATCCCCATCCCCCCCGCCCCCCCCCCCCCCCCCCGAAGGGGAGCATGAAAGTGAGGAAGTCTCGTTTCCATTTCATGTTTTGGTTGGAGGGTCATTTCCTCTCTACTTTAATTCTTTCAAACTATAAGAAGATTTAATGTTCATGCCACTTCAACAAAAGTTACAATTTTTAACTCATTTTAACAACCATCCAAACACCAAACATTAGTATTTTTCACTTCTTTCATTTTCCGAAATCACTCGAATGAAAACATTGTAAAAAAACATGGGTACACATGACATTTGTGTATGCAAAATATTAATTTTTGGATTTTCTATTTCATTGAACCATACAGCCCATAAGTATATCATCAAAACCAAAATATGTTATCCCTTTGAAAGTTTCAACCGAATTTCTGTCTATTCAAACATCTCTCGTCAAATTTAGGCGTTTGGTTCGCGGAAAGGGAAGGAAAGGAAATCAATTCCTTCGTATTTTTTTTTCCTATAAGAAATTGTAATTCTAATCGATTTTTCTTTCCGGTGTTTGGTAATGCCAAAAAAATTGAGAGGAAAAGTGATTACTTAAACGTGGGAAAGTGAATTCTTGAGTGGGTGGAGGGAACAACTTTTTCCCTATTTTTCTTTCCATTGGAAATCACTTTCGTTTTCTTCCATTAATTTGGCATCTAAACATAGAAAATGAATGACTTTTCTTTTCCAACTCAATTATTCCGCGAACCTAACGAGGCCAAATCATATCTATAACGATTTAAGTAATCACTTTTCCACCACATTTTGGTATCATCGATTTTCCCAACTCCATGATTACTTAAAGCGTGCACAAATAATTGGTATCATCGAAAGGTTTTAGAGTGTACTGCTAGGGGTGCAACTCGAACGGGTTGGGTCGAACTTGAGCTCAACCCAAGCCCAATCCGATGAATCATAAGCCTAGTCCGAGCCTAAGTCCGATCCGACCTCGAGTTCAACATATGTAGCCCAAGACCAAGTCCGGAGGATCGAGTTGGGCTCGGGTTGTGTCGAGTCCATCGGGTTTATTGGGCTCTAATATGATATTTGAAATAATTTTAAACAAGAGTAATATCAAACACCTAATCAAATATCAAGTCTCAATCATTACAAAATAAGAACTGAAATGAGATTTAGGATAAGAAGTTGAAGAATTTGGGTGAAAAATTTTAGGGTTTTAGACTTTTTATTTAAGAAGTCTGAAACAATATATATATATATATATATATATATATATATATATATATATATATATCGGATTTCGGGTTCTTTGAGTTACCCGACACATGAACCCAAGTCCAATTCGATTTTTGATCGGGTTATGTCACGCCCCAGATCCAGAATACTGGAGAGCAGGGGAATGACTCAGTCAACTGCACATTACGGAATACCGAAGTAACCTGCAATTTGTTAAGGTTGTCTAGAGACAAGAGGGTGCATACTACAATCAAGTCTCCTAGGGTCAGAAATTTCTATATTTCAATCGTTCAATCAAGTAGCAATAACATAGAACATTCCAGAATAAGCAGTAAGGCATCCCAAATGCTGCACCAGAATGTTCTAGAGATCTAGTAATACAAAAGGATATGACAGATACACAATCAACAGTATACATGACAGTGAGTCAGCTGTAGTCTGAATATAATACAGTCATGTAGGGAACCAATGTCCAGATTTGCCGGCTAACAGGTGCCGGTTGGCTAAACGTCCAAAAGAACATAGTTTACAAAAGACGAGCAGTGAAACAAGAAACTCACTCGTGACCCTCAGCAGCCATCCTTTTGGTGCGTGCCATCAGTGAGGGAGAAGTAAACTTGATCCTCCGGTGCTGGCTCTAAACCTGGCCATGCAAAACCAGTGGAGTCAGAACCCAAATAGCAAGTACCACAAAGGAAGCACGAAATGAAAAAACAAAACCAGGTCTATAACATGAGATGCATGAGCCAACAATCAATGTCATATATCTCCATCCATGACATGATACGACATCCCTTCACCAAACAAGGACAGGAAGTGCCCAATCATATCAAGATAGAATACGTCCTTTGATTATGGTCAAGCTAAAATATTCTGCGTCGTAGTTTCGGTCCACAATTTATCGTAACACAACAGCGCAACCCAACAACCAAACAATGACATGAGTTGAACTACCATGCCACAACAGCCTGTGTCCCTAATTTCACTCAACAGAAGTCACAATACACAAGCAGAGATACAATAAGGAGAAATAATGTAGCTTCAGTCCATGGAGTATCGTAACACAATGACGCAACCCAACAACCAAATACGGACATTGGTTGAATCATCATGCTACGATAATCCACTTTCCTGGCTAGGCACCTATACAAGCAAATTAAACGGCCAATCATGTATTACGGCTTGATATATGATCTCTGGGTTATCCTAGTAATGCAATATATGAGTATCCTCAGATCGTGCCATAATCGAGCAGGGCTGGCTGAACCATTAATATACAAGCAAATAATATATGTAAATGATGCACCAGTCCCTCGCAAGGGCCATGAGCTAATTAATAATCAGTAACAGTTCCAGAATTTCTATAGGAAAGATACTGGCTCGATCTTATAATTAAATCAGATACTGCACTCCACTAGTGCGGATGATATACAGTATCCGTGGTGGCTAGCCTTTACTCCCAGCTAATTTAGGGTGGTTTGACATGCACAATCTCGAGATACCTTTCCCTCCCTATAGAAGCATGAAAAATTATGCAGGCCGCATAAAGGTCATGCCCCTCATCAAAAAATAAAATCAGGCCACAGAGAAGTCATATGTGGCCTGAAACAACCAAGTCGCAGAGAAGCCACATGCGGCCTGATCAACCAAAGATCTAGAAGCAGCAGAGAAGTCATATGCGACCTGAACAACCAAGTCGTAGAGAAGCCACATGCGGCCTGATCAACCAAAGATCTAGAAGCCGCAGGGAAGTCATATGTGGCCACCTGAACAACCAAGTCGCAGAGAAGCCACATGCAACCTGATCAGCCAAATATCAAGAAGTTGCATAGTATACTCTATGCGGCCTGAATAACCACATAGCAGGGAGGTCGCATAAAACCCTCCTGACGCAACATTCGATGACTGTCAAACTCTGATACATCACTCGTCACACTGAGACGCTTCGAGATTCCAGACGATGACTTAGGAAAAGAAAGTCACATCACGCATTGATGGCCTCGACATACATGCCACGCCACGTGCCCATTCATATGCGGCTATGTGTCCATGCAGCCTCATCATCATGCGGCGAGAGTGTCCATCCGACCAAGGCCCAACGAGAGCACACATGCGGTCTCGACTCTATGCGCCCTCGTCCTCATGAAGCCAAACTTGAGGTGTTTGAGGAATTGCTTATGATATGTCATAGTGTTTGATGGTTGGTTTGGGGGTGTGTTCATATAGTGTATCATATATATACATATAGATATAGATATAGTATATATATGTAAATATATGCATATAAATATATGTTGTGCTCGAGTGTGTGGGATGGAGTTATATGTGTAGGGGGAGTATTAGAGCAGTTACAACTGCTGTTACTGTTTGTTGTTGTTGTTGTTGTTGTTGTGATGTATCAGTTGAGGGAAGATACCTGTACAGTAGGAGGGGTCGGGCTTGTGTGCAGAGGTGTGAAGCAAGGTGTTGGGGTGCTCGGGGAAGTTTGGCAGCAGCTGCATTAGCTGTGTGCAGTGAGTTGCATCTGTGAGTGCTTGTGCATTTTGTGGGAGAGTTGCATTTCATGTTGCAAGACAGTGAGCAACTGCTACTGTTGAAATCTTGAACAAATTAGGAGCTGTACTTGAGCTTGTTGGTGGTTGCTAGTGTGGAGTTCAGGTTGTGAGATGGTGTATCGGTGTTAGTGAATGTCAGCAGTGAGAAGAGGGGTGTGTCTCATTTTGAGTATGCCATGAGTTTAGTAGCAGAGCACTGTGGAATGTTTGGTTATATATAACAGTGAGAAGGGGAGGATTAAGAACTCAGTATGGCCTTAAGTGTTAGGGGATGTTCACTGAGTTGCATTGGCAGTGGTTGGAGTATCAGACTTGTAAGCTTGGGTTTCAGTTTACCACTGCTAGTGAGTGTGGGTATTAATGCCTAAGTGATTGTGTAGTTGAGTGGGGGAGCATCAGTCATTCCTCTAGCTTTCATTCATTCGCTGTTTTGGTATCATCAGTCCACATATTAAGTATAAGCTCAGTTGGGTCGGAGAGTGTTTACATCCTCTGTTTAGTATCAGTCATCCTTGTGTATCAGACACACTGTCGAGTTGGTATCTCCACATCAGACCTATAACTTAGTATCACCCTTAGTGTATCAGACTATAAGTTAGTCCATGACAGCCTTTAAGCCAGTGTACCTGTCGGGTTAAGGGAATGTATCAGTATGTGAATGGCAGCTTCTTGGCACAGTCAAGTTTTGGAATTAGTAATAGCAGTAGACTTCACTTTATAGATCAGTCCATTTTAGTTCACCAGCAGCCTCCTTGACTTGTATTACCCAATTCACTAGAGTATCAGTAGGTAATTAGAGGGTTGAGGGTATTGTGTGAGTGTAGGTTAAGTTATAGTGTTAGTAGCTAATAGTTGGTTCACACCAAGTATTATAGTGATACCTAGTATGGAGTATTAGTTATAGTATATATATAATACTTGATATATATATATATATATATATATATATATATATTACTTGAAATATATTAACTAGTATATACCAATGTGTTATACGTAGAGTTAGTAGCTAGTTAACCATTAACCTTGAGGTATAGACTAGTTTACCTAGTATTGACATAAAAACATATAGTGACATAGTTTTGACTAGAGTTGACCAATGTTGACTACTTTGACTCCAGAAGTCAACCTTTGACCTAGTTGTCCCGTTTGACCAGAATGACTTAGTTTGGCTTAGAAATCACCAATTTCATATATTTAAACTCATTTTTCTTTCATTACACCTAGTAACCATGCTATTCATATTTAGGTGTGTGTGACACCAGCTCGGACGTCGAGTGACATCATTTGCTCCGGACAGAGGCGAGTACATTCTATGATATTTTTCTTATTTGACAGGCTCTATGTTTCTTGTATTTAGTATTGAGATATTTGATTCCTGACACGATGGTCACACGGATTGGTATACGTGGATCATTGTCATGAGATGTTATTGTCGTGATAACTCAGTGATCACTGTGTCGTGGTTCGTGATTACTTAGTGATTACGTGATATCTACGTGATTATATAGACCGTGATCATAGTGCATGATATTATAGACCGTGCATCGTGGTATACGTGTTATAACGTGTCGTAATTTGGATCCGTGTACTAGTCGGGGGATGAAAAAATATTAGTAAATATGTGATCATACCTTATAGCTCGTGATGTAGTGTAGCTCGTGATAGCTAGCAGATCATGCAACTCACGTGTGGTCACGCTAGCTCCAATTTATTTATATAACCCGTGTTAGGCCCAAGTCGATCACATATTTTGCTAATATTTCAAGGCACAAACTATTGTTTCATTTTCTTGTTTATATTTCATTACAGTGATGTTATCTATCATATTGTTCTCAGTTATTTTCATTGCTTACCATGATTCTCTTTATGTGATTTTGTCTAGTTCAGTTACTTCCATCATTTATTTATTTTGCTATTACTGTTTCATAATTTTTGTCAATTATTGGAACTGCTATTGGGTTGTACTTCGCTCCAATCCTGACTGGATATATTTTTTAGATGATTCATTAGAGGACTGGTGTCCTACGCATTACAGGCCGCAGGATGGTGAGGTAGTTGAGCCAGTAGCCATAGAGCCTATTGAGATAGTACCACCAGCTGGAGAGACTTAAGACTTTTCATTATAAGTTGTATTTGATTTTAGTAGACTTCTTAGCATCTATTATTATTTTGAGACTCTTGTATTTCTTTTACTTCTAATCCATATCGTGTCATTCTTCCTCTAGTAGATATCGTGATTGAGTATTGATTATCATTTATCGCACATTATATTGTTCAACCAATTGGAGTTGAGATGACATGACAGGTACCGTATATATATTGTGACAGTTGTGTAGATAGTTATGTTGATCCAGACAGCGTTCTACCGTCGATGCTGCGGCGTAGGCTGGATGTTGTTCACTACTTGTACCCTTATTCCGGATACGGATCGTGATACTCGGTGATGTAGAAGTAACATAGTATAAAGATTTGTTTATTTGAGAGTAAAAGGCATATTCTTCGTAATGAAGGAGAATCAGAGGTTTGGATATGCAACCTTCTGTTTTTTTGTTGAGCTCAAACATTGAGCTTTTGAAACTCAACGTTATATAATCTAAATACAGATATTATTATTAAATAATAAAAAGGATAAATAATTTTAAAAAATGTATTTATCAAGTCGGTCGGAGATATGGGACAATTTATCAAGGAGTTACCTTAGGAAGATCTCTACTATATATATATATATATATATATATATACATATATATATACTATTTTATAACAATATTAGAAAATTTAAATTTACATGCAACGCACGTGTATTTAGTAGTATATATAACACACACGTGTGTTATATCTCTATTATTTATATAAATTTTTTTTTTTAAAATGATAACCGTCTAAACTGTACGTATAACCTTACATAATTAAAAATTAATTTTTTTAATAATTGTTTAAGTACATAATATTATAATGTAACTATAGTCAAATATCTCATCTAGCTCATGTGGTTAACGTTGGAGACATTCTCTTTAGTTGGCTAAGTGCAAATTTCCATGATATTATTTATAACAAATTTACTTTTTTTCAATAATTTTTTAATATTTTTTTAAAAATAAATGGAGAATTTACAAACGACTTAGATAACTCATTTTTGATCGAAGTCTCATTATAAGAGTAATACATATATATGTGTGTGTTTATGTTTGTTTTTATATATTCTGGAAACTAAATTTTACTGAATTACTGGGTTGAGAATGTCAAAAATATAAGAAACTGCTTTGAACAAACACTTTCCACTGTCCACTCGAAAGAACGCTGAGGCTTGAGTTAGCATGTCATTCTTCCTTCCATTCAACGCACAGCGCTATCATACAGAAAGAAATGAAGGAGCTTTCCGAACTTTAGTCGCTTGCTCGAAAGCATATGCAATCTCAATCAGCTTAGGTTCCGAGCCCCTCAAACCACCGAAGAAGATCCCGAAAGGTTTTCCGTGCTCTCCGTATCCCGCGGGAACGCTGATCCCGGGGTACCCGCCGATGGCGAAGATGCTGGTGGCGCTCGCGTCGGGAGTCACGACCGCGTCGAGCTGGTTCTCCTCCACCAACCTCTCCAGCCCTTCGGCAGAGAGTCGAGCCATGTTTGCGATCGCGCGTCGCTCGACCGGACCCAGCCCGGTCGTGCTCTGAGCAGCTAACAAGGTGGACTGGCCCAGGTCATCTATCCTTTCCTGCATTCGTGATTCATCGGTCATGCTTGTACATAAACCATAGTTTGCAGTATCGGTCGATACCAATCCGATGCGGCCGATATTGATACACTTTGACATGTTCCGATCCGATACCGATTGATAACCCAATGCTGACCGATACCAACATTAAAATCTCTTTTTCAGTCAATTCGATAAAAAAAAGTTTTAGAAAGGGAGCTAAATTGTAACTTGATACCCTTAACTATTCGAGTTTTTTAACTTGACACTCTCAACTTTAATAGGTACTAACGTAATACCCTTCTTCAACTAATTTTTTCAACTTGATATCTAAAAATAAAAAGGACAAAATTGTCACTCCTTTTCCACCCCACCCCGGCTGCCACTACTCCCCCCCCCCAACACCCTCCCTCTCCTCTCTCCGCGTAGCAGCAGCGGCGGCAATGCTAGTGCGGTGAGAGAGAGAGAGAGAGAGAGAGAGAGAGAGAGGGGTGTAGTTGAGGGTGGGTGGGGGCGGAGCAGCCGGGTGGGGACAGCCGCAGAAGGGAAGGAGGGGGAGGGGAAGGAGGAGGGTGAGAGAGGTAGGAGTAATTTTGTCTTTATTTTTTTAGGATATCAAATTGATACTTATTAAAATTGAGGATATTAAGTTGTAATTTAGCCAAAAAAAAATAAAGACGGATCAGCAAAGGTGTAAAAGCATAGTATTGTTGTAAAAACATGTAAAAGAAGAAAGTTTATCAATGGTATCAAGTTGACACTATTCATTTAATTTTAAAACTACTAAACAAGACTGAAAATACTTAAAATTATGTCCAAACGTATAAAATATATAAAATATTAATAATTATTTGTCTTTGAATACCAAAAAAAATCTAATACTCCAATCCGAAACTGTCGATATTGTCGATACCACCGATTCCGATACTCATATGAATGGTTCGATACCGATAATGCGAACCTTTGTCATAAACCACTACAAAAAAATACTGCTAATCAACAACGTCCCTATCCGTCGCTAAAAATCCGCTAAATAGTTAACTACTACTGATGTCGGTGGAGGTCGTGGCATGTTGGTTACGATGGGAGGCTCCCGTGGAAATAGGCACGGTTCGAATTCCCCTTTAGAAACTTAGTTCCTAATCCGGTGCAAACGACGTATAAAACAAATAAAAAAAAAATAAAAAAAAAAACAAAAACAAAAAGTAGTACTGATGTAAAATGAATGTTGCAATATCATTTGCTACAGTTTTGTTTACCTCGACTCTGTGCTTGTTGTTGAAATCTATCACGTCCTGGAGAGACCTGACCTGCGAGTACAACAACTCCGACAGGTACGCGTTCAGCGAGATCTTGAACTCGGCGAGCATCACGGCTCGTTCGCCGCTCTTGCGTGGATCGAGAATGATGCTCGTGTTTGCTATTTCAAGATCATCGATCAAGATTGCTCCTTTTTGCCTGTTAACAATAGCTAAACTTTAGTTATATAGTTTTAACGACATATTTTACGGCGTAATTATAAGCCATTACTGGTATCAGAGATTGATTTATGTTACAAGACTATGTTAGATTTGGAAGAAAATAAGAGAAAAAGAAAAAGTAGAAAAAAAGAAAAAAGAAACGAATAATTGGTTGTAATTAAGTACTTGGTTAATAAAAAACTTAATACATGTGTTGGGTGGCCTCTCATGTCAAAATCTAAATGTGCCATGGATTGATCATAGAAGTCAGGGTAATAATGATGAAGGAATTATCGCGCTAGTAGCTAATAACTATGCTACCTTCATAGTTAATTCATTGGGACTTAACAATGTCTTATATCTGAAATCTCTATTGTTTTTTTCCTGTTACGTTGTTGGGACTTCATAAATCAAATTATAATCGTAGTTTATCAACAACTCATACAACAACAACTGAGATCTTCGACTTTACTTCCACAGCTACTTCATCCGGGGTAACGAAAGGGAGACAAAGTTCGAACTAAATCAACAAGAGAAGAAAAAGAAGCGAAAAATCAGAAGAGAGGGAGAAAGAAAGAATAATAAAATCTCATCCTTGTTAGGGAAAGGAGGAAAATTTACAATAGTTAGGCTTCTTTCCTTCTCTTGTATTTTCTAATCAAACATCCCAAATTTAATTTTAGTTTTCATTTTCTTCAATTTTCTCTTAAACCAAACACAACTCAATTCCTCCAGATAACATGTTTTGCTGCCGTTTTCAAAGGTGCTATCAAATTAAATATGACTATTGACTAAGTTAGCTCTAATCTCAAAAACTAAACTATTCATTTTACAGCTAAAAGCTAGCTTACATGTAATAGTTTAAGAAAAATATTTATTTTATTTTTTTGGAATTGTTGCTCACATGTCAAGTAAGCTTACCAAATCATGCGGAGATGTTAAACATTACTCATGTTTTAAATCATTTCGAATTTCTATTCCTTTAAAATTTTGATAAAAATCTGATCAAATTTTGCTGACCACACAGCTACGAAAAAATTACCTCATTGTGGCGAAATGTCCCTCGAAAGCCATCTTCTTGGCTGGATCCCGGGGGAAATCGAAGAACCTCTTCCTTAGTATCCCCACTCTCTTTCCCCTCAGCCCTTCGGCCTTCAGAAACTGCCTATATCCGTCTCGGGGCACGTACCTTGACGCCTTCCTCGTCGCGTCTCCGTCTCTCTCGTCGTCGTACCCGGCGATCGCCTCCAGCACCTCCACCGCATCGGCCACCGTCCTACATATGGGCCTGCACGCACGCACGCACGCACAATCAAGCTTAACTAACTTGAGAATGTTCCTTCTTTGTCCCATTTTTTCAACAGAACGTTTCGTGTCTGTGCCGTGTCTTTACTAACCCAACCGTGTCCATTCTTGGGGAGATCGGCATCACTCCGGCTCGGCTAGTGAGCCCGACGGTCGGCTTGATTCCGACCACGGAAGCAGATGCCGAGGGGCACGAGATGGACCCGTCGGTCTCCGCAGCCAACGACACCGACACCATGTTCGCTGCCACCGCGATGGCAGATCCGGCGCTCGATCCGCATACGTACTCCGACAGTACATATGGATTCTGATACAGAGGGAAAAAAAATTGTATTGACAGTACGTATGAATATTGATAGAGAGGAAAAAAAAACCAAATTTTTTTTATTGTATGTACGTAAAAATATATATCGAACAATTCGTCAAAACCTCCTCTAGTGGTGGCTACGTGAAGATATAATACATTCTGATTGGAAGTTCGATTCTGGAGATACTGATTATTTCATCAAATTGTTGTAGGAATTAAAAGAAGAATAAGGTTATTTAGTTTTAAGATCTGGTACGTTTAAAATTTAAGTTTAGTTCTCCCTATTGTCCACAAGACATCTTGGATCTTGTATTAAATGTTGACTTATGATCGTTGAAAATGTAGACATAAGCACAAGTTTGGAATATCATATGATGTCCTACAACTAAATAAAAATTTCGAATACTATGGAGTCTTAAACGAGATCTAATGGTAAGCTCAAAGCAACGTTAAGACAAAATTCAAATTTTTTTCTGAACAATATAAAGATCTAAACACAAATTTTAAATATTATACAAGACACTAAATAGATGTGTTTGATGAAGAAAATAAGTCAAAATTTAATTAATTCTACGAAATTATTTTTCAGGAAAAAAAATTCATAAAATGTAAAATTTTGTTATAGAAAACTTAATTTTTTTGTTGGATTGAACAATAAAAAATAATAATTTTATCATGAAAAACTTAATCTTTTTCACGAAAAATATTATTTTTCAATAAAAAATAACATTTTCTTATGGTTTGAACAAGTTTTATTTTTCACCATTTTGAAAAAAAAATAAAAAAATGATAATTTTTTGAAAAACAATTCCAGAAAAAGTTATAAACTATCAAACAATTTAATTCCTAAAATAATTATTTTTCCTTAAAAAAATTTCAATCAAACACAGCCGTAACAAAAAAAAAAAAAAAAATAAACTCAACTGGCTCTTGTGGTCGGTAAGAAGAGGTATAATCTTCGTGTCTCGGGATCAAACTGAAAAAAAAAAGTGTGGAACGGTGGATTCCAATGACATGCAACTCACTGTGCACAGAGTCTCGTGCATCACCGGACAAAAAAAAAAAAAAAAAAATCTTACTGTTACTGACCAGGCTCTGGCCCCCGCGTGCGCTCCACCCGCTCGGCGCATTGCTCGAGCGGAAGTTGTGCCACTCGCTCATGCTCGCCTTCCCGAGCACGACCGCGCCCGCGGCCCTCAGCCTCCGGACCACGGCGGCGTCGCGGGGGACCGCCGAGCCGACCATCGCCAGCGACCCGGCGGTGGTGTTGAGCCCGTCGTCGGTCGCGATCACGTCTTTCAGGAGTACAGGAATCCCGTGCAAACCCTTTCCCCCGGCGGATCCGGCGATTCTCTCCCTGTCGGCCTCGTCGGCTTGGTCGAGCGCGTCGGGGTTGACCTCGAGGACTGCGCGGAGAAGCGGGTTGAGCGTCCGGATCTGGTCGAGGTAGTACTCCACGAGCGCGCGGGAGGTGAGGGTGCCTCTCTCGAAGGCCGACTGGACGCCGGCGATAGTCGACTCGTCGATGTCGAACGCATCTGAAGGCACGCTACTGCTGATTACGAGGAGGAGGAGGAGGAGGAGAGTGTGATGGCGCAGGGAATGCTTCATTTTTGGTAGGAACAATTTTTCACAAGAGTGGTGCCACCTACTATTAATATTATTATTATTATCATCAATTGTAATCCAATGTTTAGATAATTAATGAGGTTGTGTTAGAATAAACTTAGAAAAAGGAAGAAGAAAATATGAAAGAAGATCTCTTATTAGTGTAATTTCATAGTGGAAGACAAATATCTTATTTATACAACTCAATCAAGATGTAATACTAATCTCTAATCAATGTGAGACTAAAATACAAAGTGAGAATCCAACCCTTTGGTAAGTCACGTTATAACACTCCCTCTTTAGATGACCACCATCTCTAAGCCTATTGCCTCGTTAAAACTTTGCCAGAAAAATTTATTAGGACAAAACCTGTGCGAAAGAAAATAGTAAAATCTTTAGGATGACTTAGATTGGAGTTGGACATGCTTAATGTTGCCTCATTAAAAATCTTGTCAGGAAAAACCCAATGGAAAAAAATTCATGACTAAGAAAAAATAGTACAACGCGTTATAGTTCATACAAAATGTATCTCCCCCTGAAACACAATCACTCCCCATGATGATGTTGATCCTGAACAGTCAGCTGATGAAGACGTCGCATTCCAATTCCATGAACTAGTTTCTGAAAAGTTGACTTTGGCAACGATTTGGTGAACAAGTCTGCAAGATTATCACTTGAGCGAACTTGTTGGACGTCAATATCAAAGTTCTTCTGAAATCATGAGTATAGAAAAAATTCGATGAGATGTGCTTGGTCATGTCTCCTTTAATAAATCTGTCTTGAATTTGTGCAATACATACTGCATTATCCTCATGAATAATAGTTGGAGTATCTTTTGTAAAACCCCTAATTCTGAAAACCGTATATTTAATTTATTTAGTAATTATGAGCTAAATAGAAGGAATAGAGTTTTATTAATTTTTATTTGAGGTGTTTGTGTAATTAGAGGATTTATAGGAGCATTATAAATTTTTTCTAATTTATTCCATGGAGGAGACCCTTTGGACAGTTGCTAGCTTAATGGTATGCACCAACATAATTTTTAGAATTTTTTATGTATATATATATATATATAATATAATTTTAATAGAAAAGCAATTCCTATTGGATCTCAACCCAAATCCCTTAGCCTACCCTACCCGCTGGAACCCACAACCCTTTAGGAGAAGCAGAAATATCAACAACAGCAGTAACAAAACCCAACTTCTCCTTCCCTTCTCCGCGCATGTGAGCCATCCCATTCCACCGCTTCTTATCTAATATTACTAAACTCTCCTCAACCGAAACCAAAACCAAAACCAATGAAAGAAAGAAACGGCAGCAGTATCCACCGCCTCATTATCCCTATATATATTACAACTCTTCCAAACCCTAACCCACTTCTTCTTACAACAAACTTAACACTGTTTTGGACGTGCACTATACATAACTTTTGCTCGGCAAGTATATCTTGCCATCGTACTATTATTTACATTCCAGCTGATACATGCATGTTTAATTCTGCTTATATAGATGTTTATGTATGTATATTTTTGGACCTACTTTATGAGACCACCCCAGTATTATGGAGCATCATTAGGTTCATTGGCCGTGACACAGTTGTTACACGAGTTGTGAGTCTCATATAGATCACGGACAGCGTGACAGGTTTGGCCTCCTGTATGCATGGGCCGTGCGTTAGGGATGACTGCTGATAGAAACTTTGTATGCCAGTAGACCTGGCAGTTATTTAGAGGTTTTATTGTGTCATGGATATTGTCACGCCCTAGTCCCAAAATATCGAGGGACTAGCCACGAGGCAATGGCCAGCAGCACGCACCGATGGACAAACCCAATTTAATGGATCCATCGGGCATACTTAAGCTGTATTACAATGATCAGGGTCTACTAATCTCATCCACAGAATGAATATAACAAAGTCAACATAAGGAAATAAAACATCAACATCAAGTCACAAGTAATAGGGAAACAACCCGATGTTCAAGTCTGATACAATTGTTCATTTAAACAAGAATGTAAAGCACATCACAAAATGAGTATGGAAGAAACATATACTCAGGAAAATCTATGGCAATCACCTAGTCCTCGGTTCCTGGTTCTGCTCCACTGTATGCACCTGCTCCTGCTTCTGCTCCTGCTAATACTCATGTTCCTGTATACCTCGGGTAGATCTCGTCTGCTAATCCTGGGGACATAATCCGGATCCAGGTCCTCAGGGGACATAGCAAGGTACAGATAATACAAGCCAAAATAAATGCAGTACAGCAAATAAATAAAATAATAGGGTAATATATAACCAGCTAAGTGAAATGCAAGATGAGAGCAGCACTATAACTCAGGTTGAAACTACTACAAGCTCTGTGTCGGGGAGCCGGTAGCAGTGATATCATGTGGTTGTCTAGCTCAGAGAGAGACTGAGACGCCGACATAATATAATCAACCTGTAGCCTGTGTGACTCTCCCCACCCAATGTAATTGTAAACACCCTGATTTTTTAGAATAATTTTAATATAATTTTCTCGATCATTTTCGGTATTTCTCTGGATGAAGAACCAAGGTAATTATGATTAAAAGATTTTATAAATGCTGTTAATTGATGTTAAAATATTATAAAAATAATATTTTATGCTGTAAATTGGAAAACCGGACATAGGGTCATTTTCGGTGAATTTATTGGACTCCGGAATCATTTTTAAAGCCCTAAAAACTATTGTAGAGTTAAACCCAATCAAACCTGACTGAACCAAACCAAACCTGACTGAACCAAACAAAACCTGACTGAACCAAACCAAACCGCTGACTAAACTGAACTAAACCAACCCAGCTTAACGGGTCGGGTCGGGTCGGGTCGGGTCGGAACCGAGTGAAACCCGACCCGGACCCGAAATCCAAACCGAACCCTAATTTCCTCCACCGGAAACACTGTAGCCGCCTATAAATTCTCCTCGACATCCGTGCCTAGCCGCCGCCGCCTTATTCCAGATCGATCTCCGCCGCACCCCAGCGAACCCCGCCGCCGACCTGAACTCCACAACCCCTCGCCGTCGACTCCCTCTCCTCCCATCTTCCCCGACGCCCTATTCGACCAGCCATCAATCCCCACAGCTCCGGCGAGAACCCCGCAGCCGTCTTCTCCTCTTCCCTCAGCCCCGCTCCGTCCGACAATGCCTCCTCTTTGTCGACCTCGCCGGCCAGAGCAGCCTCCTCCGCCTCGAGCACAGCAGATCGACCCCGCTCCCCTCCGCAGCAACGCCCAGGCGAGCCGCCTCCGCTCAGCCCGACGAGCCGCCCTCCGCCGACCAGAGCAGCCACTCCCTGGTCGCCCCGAGCACAGCCACCCTCCGACGGTTCTCCGGCAGCACCCTGAACCCAAGCCTGGACACAACAACTCGATACGGACACGAAACAGTACCCTCGGACACGTGAGAATCAGTCTTCACGGAGCCCTGTTCAGGTAGCATTTTCTCTCTCCTCGTTGCCCCATTTTCAATTCCGTCAGTTGTGTTGCGTAGACTATATAACCCTCTCGATGCCCTTGCAATCCGCTCGGTGCATCGCGTCCTGTGGTGATCACAAACCGCGATCCAAAAACAGGAAAACCAACGCCCTGTTTCACCCCGGAACTGAGTGCGTCCCGCCAAACGGGATGACTTGGTCGCACGCGATCTTTACCGAAACGTGCGCGTCGTTGATACGGACGTGTGGGATTTCGCAGAAGTTGATTTGGATGTGCGTGCACACCGGAATCAACGCGTATCCGCCGACAACGCCCCGTATCCGCCTATTCTGGAACACGTTGTAACTTTGTGTACACATGTCGGATCGAGACAAAACTTGTGCCATCGGACTCGTAGCAATACGCTGGTCCTGTGACCCAAGTTTGGTTCAATTCTGAGAACGTTGAGAAAATCGCGTATCGTGGGCCCCACAGGCTCCACTTGACGGGCGATTTTGTAATCGGCTCCTCGGAATCCAATTATGGAAGTTCCGTTGGGTTCGTATCATCGTTCCTGACTTATTGACACTAAGTTTGACGAATTTAGAGACCTTTGACCCTGACACGCTTTTCGATGCAAAGTGGCCCACATGTGGACCCCACTTTGGTCCGAAAATGTCATTTTTGCCCTTGTGTCCAAATTGGACTTAAGGACAGGCGTTTCTAGCTATTTGATATCTTCTAAGACTGTTGGTGATATTTATTACAGCTTTTGGAGGAGTACCTACAGGATCCACTGATACAGGGACGGCTGTTGGTATTCAAATCCCAAGCAAGTGTACCTTGCCAAACCCTGCAGCTTTGCTACTTATTTCCTTGACTTAGTTATACATCAGTGGACAAGTATACCTTGCCAACTTTATAGTTCTTGTTGCATATTTTCTTGCTTATTTATATTGCTGTGCATGCTTAACCTAGGACCGTGTGACTTATTTAGCGTCCGATTATTAGTCGGGTGCCAACACCGTACGCGATGTTGTGTATGTCATCTAGAGATGGACATTCGTGACCCCTTTACATTCTCGTACTTGTTTTATCAAGTACATTATACCCAGGACACTTGACACTATTCATGACAGGATCTTTCTGAGATATTCATGGTGATTCTGTATAGGATACAGACTTCTGACAGAGACATTATACTCTTGGATACTCTATGACTTACTGCATTAGCTATGATCTTGCGTGCCATGTACATGAGACATTATGCACATGAGACGTGTGATTACATTGGGTGGGGAGAGACACACAGGCTACAGGCTGATTACATATATATCCCCTACTACTGTGAGGCACAAGACTCTGAAACCCGAGCTTGGCCCATTACTCATTATTACTGCTACCGGCTCCCCGACACAGAGCTTGTAGTGGCTCAGCCTGAGTACTCGTGATGCTCTCATCTTGCATTTTTATATAGATGGTTATTTAGCTTACCCTATTTACTTCATTATTGCTGCACTGTATTTATTTTGGCTTGTATTATCTGTACCTTGTTATGTCCCCTGAGGACCTAGATCCGGATTATGTCCCCAGAATTTACAGACGAGATTTATCCCGAGGTATACGGGACAGCAGCAGTAGCAGGAGCAGAAGCAGATACAGGAGCTGTACCGACACCCGAGGACGAGGTGTTAGCTGAAGACTTTTCCTGAGCATCCATGTTTCATGCTCAGTATTTACTTTATTCTGTCATTTATATTTTGGTCTGTTGAACCATTGTATCAGATATTTATCGGGTTGTTCCCCGAAGCACTTTGTTGAGACTGGTTGATAATTTACATTCCTTATATTCTGTGGATCATATTTTATATCTTGTGTGGATGAGATTAGTTGTGCCATGATTGTCGTAGACTTTGTTTTACAGCTTAAGTATGCTCTGATGGATCCATTAAATTGGGTTTGTCCATCGGTGCGTGCTGCTGGCCATTGCCACGTGTCTGGTCCCTCGGTATTTTGGGACTGGGGCGTGACATAGTTTTTGTGGTGGCCCATGCAGGTCTACGACTAAATCGTTCGGTTTCAACTTAGGGACTGAACAAGCCTGCCCTAAGGATAGGATAAGTTATAGGATCTCATCCATTATTTGAACCATTTTTGAACTCTATATCGAACTCGAATTTGTTACTTGATTTGCATCATGTGTTGATTCCTCTGAGCGTTCTTATAGTTTATCTTTTGGTTGTAGAGTAATAGATCCCAAGAACAGAGATAAGATTCCCTTGGATACGCCATACGACGCTGTGGTTACTTATGAAGACGGAGTGACACCAGGGAACGGAGGACAAACATCGCAGAGCAATCAAACCGGTCAGCCTAATCCAAGGTTCCGGCGAGATGACATCCCACCTCCGCCACAGTTCACTCCACAGATGCCAGTTTTCCTGCCAGGACAAGCCATGGACGGGCAACAGATGTTTCATATGATGTATGCCATGATGCAAGCCCAGCAGCAGATTCAACAAGAGGCCCATCGTCACGAGGCAGAGTATTTGAGAACCAGCCTAGTATCAGCAATGGAGCAGGCAAACCCACCAGCGAGGCGATCAGCGACGGGATCTATCACCGATTTTTGTCAGCTCAAGCCTCGTACCTTTTCTGGTAAAGAGGGGCCAACAGAAGTTCACGAATGGCTCACAAACATTCAGCACCAGTTAGAAGCAGCTGAACTTCCACGGGAGAAATGGATGACTGCGGTCAGAATGCAGTTGACTGAAAATGCACATCATTGGTGGTTAGCAGAAGAGAGGAGGCTCGGACAGGACCGAGTCACTTGGGAAGAGTTCTCTAGACTCTTTCGAGAGATGTATGTTCCAGCAGTAGTACGGTCAGAGCTCAGAGACAAGTTTAACTGCCTTATCCAAGGCAATATGACAGTGGAAGAATATAACGCAGAATTTATTCACCTAAGTCGCTTCGCCCCAACCTTGATTTCGACAGAGGAAGAGAAAGCTGAGAAGTTCTTTGACGGACTGAAGTTCGAGCTCCAGAGGTTGATTGGATCGGTCGCACCTACATCATATACCGACGTCCTTGCAGCAGCACGACGCATGGAGCGCGTCACTAGAAGGGAGTCAAATATGAAGAGGCCAATCACATCAGCACCATCCAGGACAGGACATGGAGATTCAGCAAAACGATCCCAGAGGAGTATGCCAGAGAGGACAGCACACAGGGCCATATCTCTCCCTACTTGTCACCACTGCGGCAAGGTAGGGCACATCGAGAGAGAATGCAGACGCAAGTTAGGACTATGCCTGGCTTGCGGATCCAACCAGCATCAAACCAGAGACTGCACCAAGCGTAGAGAGGGAGCGCCGAGACTAGCTTTACCTGCACCACGACCAGCTTATCCAGCAGTAGGAGCACCGCAGACAGGAGTTGGAGGAGCTAGACCACCAGTTCCAGGAGAAAATCAGCAGAGACCACCACTGGCACCTGCTGCTGGGTGGGCGAGCCGCCGGAGGAGGCGGGCGGAGCTGGCGAAGGCGGTGCGATGGCGATGGCAGAGCTGGGCAGGGGACGGCGGCGCTCGAGGGCGGAGGCTAGGGTTCCGGCGGGGGTGTTCGTGGCGGAGGAGGTTGTGAAGGGGGTTTTATAGGCGGAGGGGAACGGGGCCGAACGGGGGAGGCGGAGGTGTGGCGGGTCGTGGCGTTGTGGCAGGGCGAGGCGGCCTGAAATCGCGGGCGGGGCGGCGCGTGGCCGAGCGGGGCGCGGGGGCTGCCGGAAAACGCGCGCAGCTGGGTTGTGGGGGTGCGGGTTGCATTCGGGTCGGGTCGGGTTTGGGTAGGACCCGACCCGTTAGGGTGGGCGGTCCGGTCCGGTTCGGTTGGACCGGGTTCAGCCCGGTTCAGCCCGGTTTGAACCCGGTTCAACCCGTTTTATTTAGGTTTAATTAAAAATAGGGTTTTGAGGCTTTTAAAAATATTTTCGGGGTCCAATAAATTTCCAAAAAATTATCCTATGTCTAATTTTTCATTTTACACCAGGAAATATTATTTTCATAATATTTTAATATTGTTTAAATTTTTTTAATTTTATTTAAGCCCAAAATACCTTGATTTTAATTACCGAAAAATCACAGAAAATTTCTGAAAAATCTATTTTAAAAATCCTGAAAATCAGAGGGTTTACAGATATGGCATGCTTAGAGCATGGGATGGGGAGAACAACAAGTAAGACATTTGGGCTCCTTTGTACTTTTCTTTTATGTAACTCGTACACTCCACCGGAGATACGCGGTCGTGATGACCCCTGTACTACTTGGCGGCCTCTGCCATTCAAAAGACGACATGCTTTGTAGGCCCCTGATTCTTTGAGAGAATTATGCCAATCCCACTATATGGCCAGATAGCCCACTTGGTGGAAAGTTGTTCTCAAACTGCATTCACTTAGACGGTTAGGCGACCCATTGGATGTTTATATTTCAGTACTTATTAGCATGTTATTATGTATCTTGTTACGTCCCTCTGAGGACCTGGTCCCTTTTCAGATATGGACTAGCAGGAGTATCCGTAGGAGTACGATCCTGGACCGGATGCTACTTACCAGACTGAGGAGGTCTTACCCTCGGAGTATCTGTAATTTTATTATCGCTGTTTAGAGATCCTTGTTGCTACTTCCATATAGTCATTTTGTAGTGGATTTGTTTCCACCCGACTATCAGACTTGATACTCATCCTGATATTCAGTTATTATTCAGCTCTTTATTCCTACTGATTATTTGTGCTGTGGGTGAGATATAGATTTTGTGTGACTTATTGTGACAGTATATTACCACTGGTGGATTGGATATTCATGTTGTCACGCCCCAGTCCCAAAAATACGTAGGACTAGGACACGTGAGCATGTCAGTCGTATGAATATGGCACTCCAATATATGGACGCCATAACACACGTACGCTGTATCTGAATAACGAATTCCACAAGTGGTATAACTCCATCACAAGTCACATGGTAAACTCTAGATCTCATCCATAGAATCAATATAATTAAATGACCAGTAGCTATGAAACTAGATCTCAATATAAGGTATCAAATGATGGTAGTCGGATGAAAACAAATCCACTACCGACCCCAAATATAGATAAACAAGATAGATGCAATATAAGGATATCAGCTAACACTCACGAGCTTGAAGAGAAGATCTCATCGCAATATACGTAGCAAGTCCGGATATGTGCTCCTGCGAATACTCATGAATAATACACCTGGAAAGGGACCAGGTCCTCAGAGGGACATAACAAGATACATAAAAGTATGCCATAAAGTAAATACTGAATAAATAACTCCGGGGTGACCTAGACATCTAAGTGAAATGCAATTTGAGAACAATTGTGAGTATATGGGAAGGTGTATGCTAGACATATGCTGACGTAATTTACCAGTCGTGACAACCGACTAGTATATGCCACACATGCCCCCTATAACACGGGCGCAGGAATACAGTAACGTCCAACGTTCTATAGAGTGTGGTATCTGTAATATCTTCAAGTAACGTCCAACACTCTACAGAACGTGGTATCAGTAATATATATATACGTCCGTATCACTCCGTCGAGTGCGGTGTCAGTGTAAAGGAGTGGGGTGTCCCATATGCCTACTAGTCATCCTCCCCGCCCAATGATCTAAGCATCTTGTATCCACAACACGCGTCAGCTACTACACCTCAGCGTCGTAGCTCTGGCTCATAGTCTATCCTTAGAACAATAGCCCAATCCTTATAAACAAATAAGGACAAGGATTGGACCATCGTACCACGCTAGTCTATGATCCACCTACTAATAACTGCTAAGTCTTCTAACATGCATCACTATTAGCAGTTATACCCTATCCGTCGCACGCCTACACGAACAGGTGGCCAACCACATACCCAGGACCGTGCCCTACATGAGACTCACAACACGTGTAAGAAATGTGTCAAGGCCTGGGAGTCATACCAATAACTCCACAACTTTAGGTGGGTCTACTAGACACTAGGTCAGACACAAGTCCTAACGTCAACGCATTCGTTGACTGCACCCGAGTCTCTCTTGGACGCGCACAATTAAATAATAAATATGTAGCTAATAATACAGAATTTAAATAGTACAACAGAGGCATGGTATATTTGCCTGGCAAGCGGCTGTGTAGTCCCAATAACCAGCTCCGGAAGTCGGGCAGATAATTCAACGGGTCTTCGGGGTCAGCATGCACAGGTACGGGAATCGGGGGTGACTGCTGTGGGTTGTCTGGCAAGGGTGACGGTGATTGAGGTTGCTAGGGTGATGGTTAAGGGTGATACTGATTATGGCGATTGGGTGATGAGGTAAGGAGGATGCTGTAGAGGGTGACTGGGATGATAGTGATGATGATGGTGAAGGTGATGACTATGACGACGATGATGATAACGATATGGATGACGATGGAAGCGATGATGATGATTACCGATGACGAAGATGGTGATGTGTATAATGGTGATGATGAGGATGATATTGCTAATGAAGATGACGAGGCAATGATTAGGGTTTTATGTGTTGATAATGAGAGATGATGATGTTGGTTTGAGATGACGGTGATGACAATGTTGAGGATGATAGGAATGATGATAATATTGATGATCCTGATGATGGGGCTGATGATGATGTCGGCGACGATGGCGATGGTGCTGATGATGAGGACGATGACTAAGGGTGATGATGACGACATTGTTAGTGACGACACTGACGAGGATGATGATGATGTGGATGATGAACAAGTTATTAGGGTTGGTGTTAATGATGATATTGATATAAATAAGATGATGATGGTGATGGTGATAACGATGATAACGACGAGGACTATGGAGGTGATGATGATGACGAGGACGATGTCGATGACGGCGGGGATGACAATGTGGATGCTAGCGATTGCGAGGACGACGATGTAGGTGAGGGTGATGAGGTTTATGTTGATGGTGGGTTTGATAATGTAGGTGGTGGCTGCTGACCGGAGTCCGGCCAGGGGGAAGGGGAGGTCCGGCTAGGAGGGTCTGGCCATGGGGGTTGAGTAGGGAGGAAGGGTCGATGACAGGGAGGAGCTGGAGTCGACGAGGAAGATATTAGGAAGATGGCAAGGGTGATGGTGGTGTACTCCGGTGGTGGGAGAAGCCGGAGAGGAGGTGGATGCTGGCGGTGTGGTGGTGTTCAATGGTGATGGGGAGGAGGAGGAGCTCCATGTCGTTCAGGCGAAGGAGGGAAGAAGTGGAGGCTGTGGTGATGGTGGTTCAGCAGGGAGGTCGGGATGGAGTCGGGTTGAGTTCGGTCGGTTGTCTCCTCATCGACGGAGGGGGACGATGGTGATGCAGGGTGAGGGGGATGAGATGTTAATGGTGGCGGTGGTGTTGGTTCGTACATCGAAGGAGATTGGCCACGGGTCATCGGTCGTGCCGTCGGTTGGGAGCTCGGCCGAAGGGAGAGGAGGAGAACGGGAAGAGGGAGGTTTGGTCGGCTGTCGCGTGGATCCGGCGGGGGAAGGTGTCTGGGGGCTCGAGGTGCAGTGAGGTGGAGAGGATCAGGTGGCTGGGTCAAGTGCGGTGGTGATGGGCTACGCCGGCGAGTGCTCCGGCGGCGGCAGAGGTAGGGGATGGGTGAACAATAGGGTAGGGGAGAAGGGTCGGCTGGGTTGAATAGGTGTTTTGGGTTTTGGTTTTGCAATTAATCAAAAGAAAAGTTTGTATTTATAAACATGTGAACTAGGGTTTTGTTGACCTAGGAGTGGGTTTGGTCAACACCTCCTTGGGGTTGGGCCTTGGGCTCTCATGGGGATGTTGGGGAGGGCTATAAATTGCATTAATTAAATGCAAGGATAGGTTTAATATACGGGGCGATGTGCGTGCGTTGCACATCCCAAAAAATTACGAAAAAATCCACGTGAAGGGAAAATTGGGTTTCTTCATGTATTGTCCAATGGTGTGGACCCTCAATGCACTTTTGCATAAAAGTGCCCAAAAATTAGAAATTTGCACAAAGATGGAAATTGGGATTAATTAAATTAAAATTATCGCGCATAGTGTTCTGGATTTAATTAGGAGTACATGGAGATAAAATTTGGTGGGACATAAGTGTCAGGGACGTAGAGGGTACAGTATAGAATATTAATAAAATTCGGGTTGTATAAAATGGTCAATATTGTATTTCCAATTTCGATTGGAACGCACAAGGGTACAGAGTCATATTTATTTAGAATTAAATAAATACGTCTGCGACGTTTATTGTGCGACTAAAATGTAGCACAAGAAGGCATAATTATAAGTTATACCGAGGTCAGAATAGTAGGTGGGCACGTCTAGGACGAGGTTATGAAATTTGTAGATAGACAATGACTAGTGAGGTGATCCAATTATCGAAGCAACGGTAAGGAGTGCTACGTGATATAAAACATTGTATAATTAAATAAATTTGGGTGAGGGGGTTTACACATGTACAGCGTACGTGTGTATATAGTTTTCATATATTGGAGTTCGTATACATACGGCTGGGCGTGTTCGTATTCCTAGTCCTACGTATTTTGGGACTGGGACATGACATCTTTGGTAGGGGAAAGGTGACATGACCTACGAATGTGTTGAATCAACGATCTCAGCCAAATACATTCTCTACTTGCTTCATGGAGAGCCAATATTTTTGAGTGATTTGAGGAGGTAGCAACCATTGTCTGTTTTGTTGAACGCCAAAAAATAGCTGCATTGCTATTAAAAAACACATATCCACTTTGTGAATGACATTTATAGGGATCAGATAAATAACCTGAATCTGCAAAGCCAACTAGATTCGCGATGTCAGATAAACCACAAGTATAAAATAATCCCATATCGATAGTTCCACGAAGATATCTCATCACATGTTTAATGTCATTCCAATGTCTGCGAGTTGGCACCGAGCTATATCTAGCCAACAGATTGATAGAGAATGATATGTCTGGCCTTGTACATTCTGATAGATACATTAATGCCCCAATGACACTAAGGTACGGTACTTCGGGTCCTAGCATCATTTCATTGTCGTCCTTAGGACGATATGGATCTTTATTGATATCTAAAGATCAAACAACAATTGGAGTGCTAAGGGGATGTGCTTTATCCATATTGAACGGTTTCAATATATTTTTTGTGTATTTGGATTGATGCACTAAAATTCTATTAGTGCAATGCTCAATTTGTAATCCGAGACAATATTTCGTGTCTCTAAGATCTTTCATCCCAGACTCCTTTTTCAGATAGTTTGCAATCTCATTGATTTTATGTCTTGTCCCAATCAAGTTTATGTCATCGACATATACTGCAACTATAGCGAAACCCTCCTTAGATTTCTTTATGAAGATACATGAGCATATAGGATTATTCGCATATCCCTCCATTTTTATATATTCACTAAGACAGTTGTACCACATCCTTCCGGATTGTTTCAAACCGCACAATTAACGTCTTAGCTTTATGGAATGCATGTTCTTTGCTTTTTAGCTGGGTAGGTTACATCCATATAGGATTTTCATATAGATATCGATATCTAAATCACCATATAGATAAGCTGTTACAACGTCCATATGTCTCATGTCCAGCTTTTTCTCAACTGTCAGACTTATCAAATAACGGAATGTTGTTGCATCTATTACGGGAGAATACGTCTCTTCGTAATCAATCCCGGATCTCTGAGAAAATTATTGTGCCACTAATTGTGCCTTAAATCAAGCGATTTTATTCTTTTTATTTCTCTTTCTTACAAACACCCCCTTGTAACCTACCGGTATGACATCTTTTGGTGTTTGTACTATAGGTCCGAACACTCGACGTTTGTTATGGGAATCAAATTCTGCTTGAATAGCATCCTTCCATTTTTGTCCAATCTTTTCTTTGTTGACATTCATCGATGCTACGTGGTTCAGTGTCATCAATGCCCTTAGATATTTCAGTAGCTACTGAGAATGAGAATATCTAATCTATTTGTTATATCTTTGTGATCCCATACCTCTCTTGTATATGTATAAAACATAGAGATTTCTTTGCTTTCAGGTACATGAGACTCCTCTTGGGCTTGTATCTTTTCTAAGACAATAACCTCTTCTGGATTTTCAGAGAGTATGGATCTATCATTTATAACCTCTTCTTGAGCGTTATGTGTAACCTCCTTAAGAGCGTTACTTGGGCATTTTCTCTTTCTAGGGAGCAAGTCCTTTGAACCTATAGGTCTACCACGCTTCTAGCGTGCAGTAGATTCATTAGACACTATACTATTTTTTCCTACGGGGATATCAATTCGAGCTGGCACATTTGTAGCAGATACATATGATTTAATCACTTTAGCTGCATCAGTAAATACATCTGGCATTTAATTTGCAATCTCTTGTAGATGCAATATCCTTCGTACCTCAGTTTCACATTGATTAGTACGAGGATCTAGATGAGACAGAGTGGGATTATCCCACGATAATTCATGTCGTTTATTTGTAGCGAATGGTTATGTAAGAACATTCTTTTCTTTCTTATCTACCCCTAATGGCGGGAATTTAGTCTCATCAAAATGGCAGTCTATGAATCTAGCAGTAAAAATATCACCAGTTAAAAGTTCCAAATATCTAATGGTTGAGGGCGAATCATAACCAATATAAATTCCTAAACGGCGCTGAGGTCCAATTTTAGAGCGCTAGGGAGGGGGAATAGAAACATAAATAGCACAACCAAATTTACGCAAATGAGAGACGTTAGGTTGATAACCTGTCACAAGTTGTGATGGTAAAAATTTATTATATGCAGTTGGCCTAACAATAATCAATTTAGCAGCATGTAATATGGCATATCCCCAAGCTGAAACAGGTAATTTTGATTTCATGAGTAAAGGCCTTGTTATGTGCTGAAAATGCTTAATCAATGACTCTGATAAACCATTTTGAGTATGAACATGAGAGATAGAATGTTCAACTTCTATTCCTACGGAAGCACATTAATCATCAAAAGTACGAGAGGTGAACTCAACTGCATTATCAAGTCGAATCGTTCTAACATGTTGGTCAGAAAAAATGAGTCTTAAGCTTAATCAACTGAGAAAGTAGCTTGGAGAAGGCAAAATTTCTATATGAGAGTAAGAAAATATTTGACCATTGACTAGAAGCATCTATTAGAACCATAAAATACCTGAAAGGTCCGCTAACATGATCAATTGGTCCGCAAATATTACCTTGTATTCTCTGAAGGAATGGTGGTGATTCAAAAGCTATTTTGAGAAGTGAAGGTCTTGTAATGAGTTTACCCTGTGAAGAAGCTACACACAAATATTCATTAGGAAAGGAAAGACTTTGGTATGATACATTATGCCCATTGATATTGTTGATGACCTTTCTCAACATAGTCGAACCTGGATGACCCAATCTGTCATGCCAAAGGATTAGATTCCTTGGATCCTTTAGCCTTTTGCTAGAGATGGGGTAAGATTCTACTACCTTCAGAGTAGTTTGATATAGCCCCGAGGAGATTAACTTGCACTTTTCTAATTTGAGTTTATTGCTTCCAATATTAGAGGTGATACAAAGATACTCTTTGCTATCATCATTCATGGTTTCAACATGAAACCCGTTCATTCGAATATCTCTAAAGCTGAGTAGATTTCTATTAGATCTACTAGAGAATAATATATTTCGAATGACTAAGTGTGTTTCATTTGGCAACACAACATCGGACTTACCATAACCTTCTATAATCCGTACGGGTCCAGCAATGGTGGTCACCTTGGCAGTGTTTGAGGCATATATTATGAAAAATATCCTAATTTTCAATATAGTGTGAGTTGTTGCACTATCTATCAAGCATATGCCATCATCATTATCCATACCTTTCAAAATCAAAAATTAATAATATATTAATATGCTACTAAATGGTTAAACTTGACATATTGCCAATTATTATAACTTGATCTAAATCTTAATAAAACTGCTTTAAAGAAAGTAAAGTACCTAGACTATTGAACATATAATGACCAATTTATTCAAAATGGAAAGTAAATAAACTTAGATAAGCATACAATAATTATTCATTGACTTCGCCTATCATGGCGTTGAACTAATCTTCTAAAGTTGTGTTTCCATCCTTATCTTGGAAGAACTCATTAAAATCCATGTGTGTTGTACCCTCCATCAAATTAGTCTCCACACCCTTTGAGACTTCATACTCGTCCACTTTCTTTTATAAGGTGCGACAGTTTCGCATCCAATGACCAGCTCTTCCACAACGTTTGTAAATATCAGTTGGAGCAGCTCGATTGAGAATTTGGGCATTATTTCTTCGAGTATTAAATCCCTTATTTTTGAACTGTGTATCGTTCCTTGAACCCGAATTGTAGCAATTTCTTTGGCTTTTACGACGTCTATGCCCTCTACCTCTGTGATTTTCTCGACCCCTAGTATTGGTCATATTTTTTTGAGCACTAGTCGCATTCACTTCAGCTGGAATTGGTGCAGACCCAGTTGGTCTACTTGTGTGGTTTTTTATTAATAACTTTTTTTTTCTCGGCCACGAGTAAGACATAAATGAGTTCGGAATACTTCTTAAAAAATTCTTCCTATACTTCTGTTGTAGGGTCATATTAGTCGCATAAAATATGGTAAATATTTTTTTAGCATGGAATGCTCTGTCACTTCTTTACCACATAACTTCAATTGTGAAGTAATCCTGAATATAGCTGAATTATAGGCTGCAACTGTCTTATAATCTTGGAAACGTAGATTGAGCCATTTATGGAGTGCACCTGGTATCCTTGACTGTTAAGTACTTAGCCTTGAGATCATCATGAATATGATGTCTTAAGGAAAATTAAAGCATTCGCTTCATCTTGTGCAGATATTGGCTTATCATCCACAATTGCGTCACCCAAGCTTTTGGCTTGAGGGTACAATTCAACATCTAATCTCCAGTTGAGAAAGTTCTGGCCTTCTAAGTTTAGAGGCTTGAAATCATGCTTTGTGAGGCTCGACATATTGCTGTATAAGATCAATAATAATAAGTTAACATAAGAACTTGGAAAATCACCAAACAATTCATGTTTATAGTGTATGTTTCAAATAATGATGTTTCAGAAGTCTATTTATACCAAATAAATCTTGTTTATGGTATGCTTTGAACAATGATGTTCCAAAAGTCATAGGTAAGTACCAAACACTAGATGTTCATGGTATGCTTCGAACAATGATTATGTTCAAGAAGTCTTTCAAAAATACCACATGTGGTATATTTCGAACAATGATGTTCTGGAGGTCTTATATATATATATTCATGGTCATCAGATCTCTAATGGTTTTGATGTGAATGTATTAATATATATAAAAGAAATAAATAAATAAAGAATAACTCCAGCATTCTCTCCGAGAGATCTATATACGATTAACATCAGAGTGCTATTACCGAAGTAGAGAATCCGCAAATGGCGGCTTCACTGAGGTGCTCTCGCTTATTTTTTCCCGTTAGAGCTTCGTGCTGATAACGTGTTAGAATAAACGTAGAAAAAGAAAGAAGAAAATAGGAGAGAAGATATCTTATTAGTATAATCTCATAGTGGAAGGAAAATGCCTTATTTATACAACACAATGAAGGTGTAATACTAATCTCAAACTAACGTGGGACTAAAATACAAAGTGGAAATCCAACCATTTAGTAACCCATGTTATAACAGGTTATTTAATTTTATAATTATTTAAGTCCTAGTTCCAATGTCTAATATTCTAGAGTATGAGAGGTCAAGGTGTGTAAAAGGATGGATGGCTCGGAACCTGGCCCAGGCCCGACCCCGTCAAATCCTGTCCGGGCTGGCCCGGATCCGGTTAACGGATCGGCCCACTCCCCCTCACGGGTCCGGGCTGGGTCGGAGGATCCGATCCGCAATCCCGGTCCGGCCCGGTCTTGGCTTTGTTCGGGCCGGATCTAATTCGGTCGGCCCGACTTGGACTTGTCCGGTTCGGCTGATTTAATTTTTTTTTTGAATATATCCTTTGGGCGGTATTTTGGTAAAATACTCCCATTTTAGTGGCTATTTTTTGAACATTTTAGGGATATTTTGATCATTTTGCTAAAAATGACCAAATACCCATTATAACAACTTTTTTTTTAGTATATTTGGGATCATATGGCCCCCAAACAATTCCTATAAATAGTCCATAATTTATGAAAAATAAATACAACACAATTTCTTTCATCTTACAATTTTTTTTCTCTTTTACAAAGTTTAGAAGAAAGACAGTTACAAAGTTTTGAAGCAAAGCAATTATAGGAGTCCAACTTCTTTCCTCTCAACATATTTTTTTGCTATTTCTTTTGGAGGCTTCTAGCAGACGTTACAAGAAATTTTAATATTACCAAATTTTTTTTCTGCTTTAAGATTTTTCTTTCCCCCCCTCTCTCTCTCTCTTTGTAGAGAAGTAATTAATTTTGCTCTAAATTTTTTTTAAAAAATATTTTTTTTAAATATGGATGGACAAGGTTCAAACTAACCTTTTGAAATTATGATTATTATAATAATATGTTTGAAAATAATCATATTCATGATTCTGTGCCACAGACACAAATGTCATCTTCTGAAATTAGGAGTATAGCTATGGCTACAAATGTTGACAATAGAAAAAAAAAAAATCCTTTTATGCAATTATTTTACAAAAATATTTGTCACTGATAGTGAGGGCGCACCGATTTTAGATCCAAAAGATCAAAAACCAATACCTAAGACTGCGGAATATAAAAAATGTAAGCGAATTTACAAATGAAAAAAGAATGATGGCATGAGCACTTTAAAAAGACACTACGAAAGTTGCTATGGCAAAAATACAGTGCAGGCTAGACAAACACAGCTAAGTACAGGTGGTCAAGGATCTTCTATAGGTATTACTTATTCTGATGCTCGCAACAAGACGGTGTTAGCAAGATATATTATTTGTGAGGAACAACCCTTTACATTTGGTGAAAGTGATTTCTATTATAATTATACAAGTAATACTCTTAATTCTTATTTTACTAAAGTTTCTAAATCTAATGCTAGAGCAGAGACTGAATTTTTTTCAAAAAGATAAAACTACTTTGAAAGAAAGTTTTATGCATGTTAGTAAATTAGCTCTAACTTCTGATATATGGACTACTAAGCAAAATTATGCTTATATTTGTATCACGACACATTATATAGATCCAAGATGGATGTTGCAAAAATGTATTATTTGTCTAAGGTCTTTAGAATTTTCACATACCGACGTTGTAATCGGTGACGCTATAATACAATTTGTGCGTGAATATGATATTCACAATAAAATATTTTTAATTTCTTTTGATAATGCTAGTAATAAAACTTATTCTATTAATGTTTTAAAAATTCAATTTATGTCTATGTTAGAAGGTAGACTTTTTCATGTTAGATGTGCTTGTCATATTATTAATTTGATTGTATAAGAATGTCTTGAATTCTTTCAACTAAATTTAGAAAATGTTAGATTATGTTTATAGAGTTCGAACACTTCTGCAAGTAGACAACAAGCTTTTAAAATTTTATATATAAAATATGGTGTTACTTTTAAGCGATTTGTTAATGATGCACCACATAGATGGAATTCTACTTATTTAATATTGAAATCTTCCATAAAGTTTAAAGATGTTATTACACATTATTGTAATGCTAATCCTAGTTTTTATTATCAAGTAACTGAGAATGATTGGTTAATTACTACTTCTATTTTTGAATTTTTAGAATTATTTTACAATGCTACAACCATTCTATCTGGAGTTTATTATCCAACTTCTACTTTAGGTTTAACAGAAATTCTTAACATGTCTCATTTATTTTCAAGATATAGAAATGTCCCTAGTTTTGATTATATAGTTTCCAAAATGAAAGCCAAATTTAAAAAATATTGAGATAATATACCTCTTATATATTGTTTGGCTTCGATTTTTGATCCTAAGATTAAATTAGATGGTGTATATATTTTATTAGACAAATTTGAAGAAAATATGAGAATTGACGTAGGTAGCTTGAAAGTAAAAAATTAAGAATGTTTTAGATTGTTTAATTGCTTTTTATGAAGAAAGAGTTGTATCCATATGATCCGGTACAACCGTTCAAGGTAGAGCTCTGGTTTTGTGTCTAAATTATCATATGCTAAAAGTGTACTGCAAATGAAGAAACAAAAAAAATCCCAATCCACTCAAGAATTGTCCTTATATATAAGTTCTTATGAAGAAGATGAAGATGACTCTTTAACTTATTATTCAATTTTATAATGGTGGAAGAGACACAAAAAAATTTATCATGTACTTTCTTCTATAGTACGTGATATTCTAATGGTGTCGATGTCCACGCTAGCATCGTAATCTTGTTTTAGTGCAGGTTCAAGGATGCTAACCAAGAAGATGAGTCGGTTGCTGCCAAATATTTTAGAAGATTGTGTCTGCGTTCATGATTGGACCCGTGCTGAAAAAGAATTCAAGAGATGAAAGTGTCGATATGCCAGAGTTGGACTTTCAATCTCTTACTATGGATGACACTACTGAATGGGGAGCTAAGCAATAAACTTCAACGAAAGAAGGACGACGGACGACGAATTTTTTTGAAAAGACATGTACAATTTTTTACAAGCTTTATGCAAATAAAATATCATTTACAAGTTTCTATTTTTTTTTTACTTAATGTTTTAATACATTTATAATTTTATTGTCATTAATAAAAGAAATTCAGCTTTTTCTTAGTTATTGTTCTAAGTTGTTTGCATTTAACTTATTTATTTCTAAATAATTAACTTCTTTAAATTTTAAGTTATAAATTTATATTTAAATTAAAAAAAATATTACATTTTTTTATAAGTTATTCAAAAGAAAAATCGAAAAAAAATCAATTTCTAAATATTTAGATTTTATCTTATACTTAAAGTTATATAAATATTGATATAAAAAAATTAAATAAAATTTTCTAACTTAATATTTATATAATTTTTTACATAAACTATACCAAAAAAATTTATTATAAATAACTTATAAATTTTAAATTGTACAAAATTAACTTAGTAACAAAAAACCTTTAAATTTTAACTTGATTTTATTAACCTATAAGTTATATTATATAGATTATATATAAAATATATGTCAAAAAATATCAAAAAAAATTATAAAAAAATCGGTCCAGCCCGGCCCGACCTTGAACCGGCCCAGACCCAGACCGGTTCGGCCCGGTCCACGCGGACCGGATCACGGGTCCAGACTGGGTCGGGTGCCAGCTTGGCCTTGGCACCCGACCAGTCTCGGACCCGTGCTCCACCGGTCCGCCGTGGACCGGGACCCGAAACCGGTCATCGGGTCTAGGGCGGTTCCCAGGCTCGGGCCCGGTCCGGCCCAATACACATCTTGAATGAGAGGAGGACAAGGAAGGAAGAAAAAGAGAGAAATGTTTGTTTAATAATACGTACTTGGAGGTATCGTTTGTTTGAGGAATCATGAGATTGAAAAAAAATATTATTACTATTCTATGTTTGAATTTTCAAGAAATTGAGGAGGAAAAGAAAGTGATTTCCAACCGAAAAGAAATTAGGAAAAAAAATGGTTCCCTCAATCCAATAAATAATTTATTTTTTTTACATTTAAGTATTCATTTTTCTTCCAATTTTTGGCATTTTCAAATACCGGAAAAAAATCGATGAAAATTTAATTTCTCAAAGAAAAGAAAAGAGTAAGGAATTGATTTCTTTTCCACGAACCAAACGAGGCCGACAAGTAAACCTTGGAGTTTCTCTCTTTATGAGGGCAATTGGTTCAAGTTTTGGAGGCTTGAAAATAGATTTTAGATTCTTTATCCTTGTTTGGTATATCTAGGATTAAAAATTGGAAGAGAATAGAAGGGGCTTCATATTCCCATTGTTGTGGAAAAGAAAACCCAAGCCCCCCCCCGGAATATTTTACTTCTCTAGAAAAGTTATTTGGATATTTTGTTTGGACAATAATATCCTCCTTTTACTTTCAAAATTCCAACTTCTATCCCAAATATCAAAATTTAGGTAATAAAAGCATTATAAAACTAATAAAAGGGTATTTATAAAAAACTAAATAAATTAATATTTCTTTCCCATATTTTCAACCTAACCTAACCAAACATGGGTATAAAAATTTTGAATTCATTTTTCATGAAAAATGAATGGAAAAATGATTTCCTAAGAATACAAAACATTCATCCAAACGCCCTCTATATGGACTTATATTGGATAACTACAATCACTTCACTTAGGCTACATTTAGTTCACAGAATCATGGCATTGGAAAAGAAAAGTCATTTCTTTTTTGGATGTAAATGGAAATGAGAAGGAATGATTAATGATTTCCAAAGAAAAGAAAAATTTTGGGGGAAATGGTCCCCACCCCATACACACCCACCCACCCACCCACCTAAGGCCTGTAGAAATTCAGGGTTTTTTTTTTCCAATTTTTTTGACTTTTCAAAATACGAGAAGAAGAAAAATAGGTAAAAATTACAATTTCACAAAGGAAAATAAAAAGCAAAGAATTGATTTACATTTCTTTCCTTTCCGCAAACCAAATGAGGCCTTCGAGTTATTGCGACGCTAGTGCACATCTAGCTACAGTGGGTTCCCAATTTCATGATTCAATTAGATGCCTGCAGTGTGCAACTGTCTTGCCATAGGAAGTCATACTATACTGTGGAAGAATAGACTTCGTCGGAGTTCATGGTCCGCAACCGCCTTCTAGAGTCAGAGCACCAAAAGTCGATATCGTGGGCTTAAACAACGCCTCGATATCCAGAGCGAGATGGCATCTACTAGGCTTTGACGGATGCCTTTATGTAGAGCCGATTTAGGTGGTTAAGAGATGTTATCGAACATAATTTCAACTTTATCCATAAGATAATTTTAAAACAATCTCGAGCAAACGAAACTCAAAGCAAGTTTCCATGGACAGACTAAAATGAAGACCAATCGAGATAAGGAGAACAAAATGATAAGAGAGAATCTATGTGAAACCAATAACCTAGTTGTGGATGTACTCTAAAACCGTTTGCTCTTCAATCAGTCGCAGGCTCGCAATAGTACGACTATTCCTATGTACTACCACGACATCGCAATATCTGCGAAGACGAGACTTGCATTTATTGGAGTGGGTAGGATTCTCAATCTATGTGAAGAACATCCCGGAGTGCGACGACCGTCGTCTGTATGTCAGAGAAGCTCGGGGAGACGACGAGGGCCATTCGAGAAGTCGGAGAAGCTCGGGAGCATAAAACATGGTATTAGGGGACTGCTGGAAATAGACCTACCGAGTTCGGACCAAACTCGGTTTCCCAGGCCGAGTTCGGACCGAACTCGGTTTGGGTGCTCCAGAAGCTCCAGAGAGAGGCTATTTCGTTTACTCGCAAATCACCGACTCGGGACGAATTCGGTCCGAGTTCGGTCGGCGGGATGAACAAAAACTTTGAGGTGTTTTACACATCGTTGGATTGTATCCTACGGTTCAGGTTAGTTACGGGATTGGGGAGTATAAGTTAATTTTTTTTCTAACCCTAACATATGTAACAAGGAGAGAAAAAAGAAGGCAAGAGTATCATTACAACTTTGGGAATGAGAAAGAATGATTGGAGGCCGTTTCGGATGAGGGGATAAATTTTGGATAATTTTTATTGTCTTCTATCTTCGTGGTGTAATCTATTTTCTATTCGTAAGTGTTGTGGAGATCCGTGTTGGATCGGGAGGAGCTTGTAAATAGTGTATTTTCTTTATTCCATTAGTGAAAGTTTTTCAGGGTTGGATTCCGACCGTCCCGTTGTTTTTTTCATCTGTATTTTTCATGTAAAAATTTATGTGTCTGCGATTTGTGCTTGGCATTTTTTGTTTGTACGTTTTGCTCTGTTCTTTCGCATGTACTCTCTAGTTTGGAAAATAGTTTTCGTGTTTCGTTATCAACATATTCGACCTCGTATGTGCGGCGAAGCTATCCGTATTGTCTAAAAGCCTATCTATATGGCGAAGATAAGGTTGATATCTCACTCAAGCTATATAGGGTTATCGATCTTTGTGTGCATTGCAAAACTAGCCATATTAGCTACAATTTGGCATATCATCTGTCATATCAGCTGTTACATAATAAAAGATGACATCATCTCAAATTTTTGGTTGACAAATACCATTTTTGACTGAAAAATTATACTCTTGTCCATGTAATTGAACTGAAACATCTTAAACTGGAAACAATTTCACCACAGCATTCAAACTTTCGCACAAACAAACATCAGATCACAAGAAGTCTTCTCTCTCTCTCTCTCTCTCCAAATATTCTTAGAGGAGATGAAGAGAATGCAGAAGCAATGCAGCAGCACTAGCAAAGCCCAGTACTACACTCAAGCTACTCGCTCCTCTTATAGAACTCCCACTGTCAAAGGGACTATTATCCACAAGTGGCTGTGCACTGAACCCCAATGCTCCCTGAGCACTCTCACCATCCAGAGGCTGCTGACTGACCGCCGGCACAGCTGCAACCGCAGGCAACGGAGGATCTCCAACGTTCTGCTGCTCTTCGTTGGCCGCTGGCGACCCCACCGCAGTCTGCGATTGCGACTGCTGTTGCTGTCCGTTAGAAGCAGCCGCAACCGGAGGATCTCCCACGTTCTGCTGCCCTCCGTCGGCTGCGGGCGATCCCACCGCAGTCTGCGGCTGCGGCTGTTGCTGCTGACTGTTAGCAGCAGTCGCAACCGGAGGATCTCCCACGTTCGGCTGCTCTCCATCGACTGCTGGCGACCCCACCGTTGTCTGCGATTGCGGCTGCTGCTGCTGCTGACGACTGTTAGAAGCAGCTGCAACCGGAGGACCTCCCAAGTTCTGCTGCTCTCCATCGGTCGCTGGCGATCCGACCGCAGTCTGCGGTTGCGGTTGCTGCTGCTGACTGTTAGCAGCAGCCGCAACCGGAGGATCTCCCACGTTCTGCTGCTCTCCGTCGACGGTCGGCGACTCCACCGTTGTCTGCGGTTGCAGCTGCTGCTGACTGTTAGCAGCAGCCGCAAGCGGAGGATCTCTCACGTTCTGCTGCTCTCCATCGGCCGCTGGCGATCCCGCCGCAGGCTGCGGTTGCTGCTGCTGACCGTTAGTAGCAGCCGCAACCGGAGGATCTTCCAAGTTCTGATGCTCTCCGTCGGCCGCTGGCGGTCCCACTGCAGTCTGTAGTTGCGGCTGTTGTTGCTGACTGTTAGCAAAAGCAGCAACTGGAGGATCTCCCACGTTCTGCTGGTCTCCATCGGTCACTGGCGATCCCACCGCAGTTTGCGGTTGCGATTGCTGCTGCTGACTGTTAGCAGCAACCGCAACCGCAACCGCAACCGGAGGATCTCCCACGTTCTGCTGCTCTCCGTCGACCGTTGGCGACCCCACCGTATTTTGCGGTTGCGGCTGCTGCTGACGACTGTTAGCAGCAGTCACAATCGGAGGATCTTCCACGTTATGCTGCTCTCCGTCGACCGTTGGCGACCCCACCGTTGTTTGCGGTTGCAGCTGTTGCTGCTGACTGTTAGCATCAGCCGCAACCAGAGGATCTTCCACGTTCTGCAGCTCTCCGTCGACCGTCGGCGATACTACCGTTGTCTGTGGTTGCGGCTGCTGCTGACTGTTAGCAGCAGCCGCAACCGGAGGATCTCCCACGTTCTGCTGATCTCTGCCGGCCGCCGGCAACTGCACCGTAGTCTGCGGTTGATGCTGCTGCTGACTGTTAGCAGCAGCCGGCGCCACCGCAGGCTGCCCGAAGGGAGCCACGGGAGGGAGCGTCGCGAGGATCTGCTGTTTCGTGCCGGAAACGATGACATCACCGGAGGAGGCGGTTAGGGAGAAGACGACGGTGAGGAGCAAGGACTTGAAGTAGTAGGCCATGTTGTTTGTTGTAGACGATGATTGAGTTTGTGTTGCATTGCATGGGGGGATTTGATAGTGTATATATAGTATTTGACGAGGTTTCATTGGAGTAGAGCGCGCACCTATTCTATTAGCTAAAGAGGATTAGGAGATTGACAAACGATTAAGTATATGGAAAGTAACAACACCTAATTTTGTAGCAGGTTCTGAGAGAATTCTTATCATTAGATTCACTACCAAATCCACTCATGCCAACTATTTGGCAGTAGATCTTTAGAATTTGACTTCAAAAATTGTTTCCTTCGTAGAACTATTTGAAAGATACATTTATCTGCACAAGTAACAACGGCATTCTCTCTTGTTAACTATACTCTGTTGCAGTTATTATAATCTTGTCTTACTAATTGTTTTAAATTTATTATTATTATTATTATTATTATTATTATTATTATTAGGAAAATGCTAAGTTTACTACCAAATGTTTACAACCTTCTTACAATCCTCTTTACCTCCTGCTATGTGGGCGACATCCAGTCCCACTTCTCTTCCAATGAATGCCACGTGACGGCCATCCGTACAGCTATCGGGTCCCACCTTTTCCTCTTCCTCCAATGGATGACCGTCACGTGACATAACGTTTGTAAGTGGGTTGTCAGCATTTGATTGTAGTCGTAACATTTCTCTTATTATTATTATTATTATTATTATTTTTCTGGGAAAGTGAAGTACACTAGGAAATCACTGAAAATCTGACTATTCATCAAAGCATTAGCAGCTAGGTAGTATGCTGCTTGGTTGGAACTTCTAGGAGCGTAGGAAAAGGAGATTTCCTTCCTAGATTTAAGCACACAACGTGCATCTTCAATGGTATGTCGTACTTGACAAAGAGAAGTCTGGCAAATATTATTGATTGTTTCAGTTAGAGTAGGGGTAAGCAACGGTTCGATTCGGTTCAAATCGAATCGAATATCCAAAAATTGAAAAAATCAAAAAACGTTTTTTGCAAAACCGAAAACCGAATCGAATTTGTAAAGCCGAAAAAAACCGAACCAAATTAAATCGGTTCGGTTCTCGTTCGGTTCGATTTTTTAGGTCCAAGTGGTGAGTGTATTCCAAATTCATACAAACCGAAAAAAAACCAAACCTAACTAAGAAAAACCAAAATTGTGTACCAAAAATAACAATAAACTAATTTTATACCAAGTGGTGAATGTATACCAAATTCATAAAAATCGGTTTTTTTTCTTTTATAATGTAGTGATTCGGTTTTCGGTTCGGTTCGGATTTCAGAATTCAAAACCGAAAACCGAACCGATAACCGAAATTAATCAAATGATAAAACCGAAATCCGAACCGGTTGATTAAAAACCGAATCGAATTTCAATTTCGGTCCGGTTCGGTTCGGTTTTCGGTTAAAAACAGAGAATTGCTCACCCCGAAGTTAGAGGCTTGCAATCACCCTCTATTGTTACTTGGGTAAGTTCCTTAAAACTGCAGATCTCCAAGGCTAATTGGATACCCATAGCTTCACACACAAGAGAGGAGTGCCACCATCTTGGTATTTTGATAGAGCACCCTGGAATCGCCCTTCCCCATCTCTGAGGATAGCAGCAGCAGCAGCAGCACCCATCCTACCATCTAGGTATGCCCCGTCATAATTGATCTTCCATTTATTAGTCTGAGGAGGTATCCAAGATACTGCTTCTTTCTCCCCCCTCCTTGAGTATACTGGTAATGAAAGATGAAATGGTGGTAGTGCTTTGAATGTGCTTTGAGATGTTAAGCTTCCCATGCCAGATCAAACCTGTAATAGAACAATGAAGTATTAGATGATCGAGAGTTTCGATATGTACCTCGCAGTACCTATTTCTTGAACTCGTCGGTGGATATTTGCCCTAATTGGAAGCGAGTTGTGAAGGGCTCTCCACGTAAACGTCAACACACGAGGGCAGATATACGTGAGATGCCAAAGTTTGCTCCAGTCCTTGAATTGAGCTTGAGTGATTGAATCTTGAACTCTGTATTGATTATTGTCACGTCCCAATCTCCCGTAAGTTCTATCGTCCTCGCTGAACGTGAATTAGCACGTTGCAGTGCTCCCGCAGGACAATCGTTCTCTTCGGGACGTGATGTCGTGTAAGTCTGGAGTTGCGTTCACACAAGACGATGACGTCAAATGTCATGGTTATCATCGAAATGACCATGTTGCAGCGAAAGTCAAGTATTGTTACAACCAGCACAGATCAGAGCTTACGCATCGAAGCTCTCGAATGGTCCAAATTGTCACGACCCGCACCCGGATATTCGGGCACGAGTACGTGGGTACGTCCAGCCTACGCCGCAGTGTCGGCGGTAGTACGCTGTCTAGGACATATCCACAGTCATATAAAATCTAGCTCATTCACAATAATCAAATAGGCAAGAAAAATAACAGGAAAAAGAATGCTAAGATTTCATAAACTGAATGTGACAACAGATCCAGAGTTTATTACATAATCAGAAATTATATCGGGGACAAACCCGACTACTAGGATGAAAGGGAAATAACGATCTAATGCTAACTACTCTGCAGGAGTAGTCTCCTGTGTGGGAACCGGCTCCGCAACTGTATCACCTGCTGCCTCATAGGGGCCATAATAGGTGGGGGCCAAGTTCTCATCATCGCCTAAAACAACGGATCCAGTCAGGAAAGGAGCAAAGTACACAATGCACAACAAGAGTTAAACTAAATATTTGTGACAGGTAGAAATAACTGACTGAGCATCATGTTGGGAATATGCATAAGTAGTTAGTGAAATTAACTGAGAAATAATACTGTAAATCAGGACTATAAGTAAAATATGATTAATTGCCATAAACCAGAAATATGAGTAAAACAGGAATAAAATGTGACAGGAAATGTAACTGTAACAAGACAACAAGAACTGCAACACGACAAGAACTATGTGCTTGAACTTGTGTATTTAGAATACATAGTTGGCATATAGAGGTTTATAAGGCTAATAAGGCATGCCATAGGCGGCTAGCAGTCAGGAATAACAAGTATAAGGCTGAGAGTACAGTCGCGTACCCACAGTTAGCAGTCACGACAAGGGGGAAGGGTAAACTACATGCCTTCTAGTATTCTCCCACCCAACATGAAAAGCAAGACATGAAATCCCCAAAATCTAACACTAAGTGTAGTCATCAATAGTAATAGTAAAGCAGAGAATTAATTATCACAATATAAAGATTAAACTTTGAAGTGCAGGTACTTGCCTGATGTTTGGATCCAATTATAGTTTTATGTCTCGGGGAAAATTCCAGAAATGTGTCCAGATGCTGAAATAAACATTACCATCATGCTCAGAAGATATCAAATAGCTAGAAACGCCTGTCCTTGGGTCCAATTTGGAGACAAGGGCAAAACGGTAATTTTGGGTCAAAACGGGGTCCACATGTGGGCCCACTTTGCACCGAAAAATGTGTCAGGATCAAAGGTCTCCAATTTCACCAAACTTAGTGTCAACAGGTCAGGAACGATGATAAGAACCCAACGGAACTTCCAGAATTGGATTCCGATGAGCCGATCACAAAATCGCCCGTCGAACGGAGCCTATGGGGCCCACGACACGCGATTTCGTCAACGTTCTCAGAATCGAACCAAACTTGGGTCACAGGACCAGCGTATCGCTACGAGTCCGATGGCGTAAATTTTGTTTCGATCCGACGTGTGTACAAGAAGTTAGGGCGTGAAACAGAAAAGGCGGATACGGGGCGGTGTCCGCGGATACGCGTTGATCCCGGTGTGCATGCACACCCGAATCGACTTTCGCGAAATCCCACACGTCTGTATCAACGCTATGCACATATCTGTGAAGACCGCGCGCGACCAAGTCGTCCCGTTTGGCGGGGCGTACCCAGTTTCGGGGTGAATCGGGTCAATGTTTTCCCTGTTTTTGGATCGCGGTGTGCGATCACCACAGGACGCGATGCCCCGAGCGATTTGTCCGGGCACCGAGAGGGTCATACAGGCTTCACAACGCAATTTACGGAATTGAAAACGGGGCAGCGAGGAGAAAGATATGAGTACCTGAACAGGACCCAAAAATCGAGAAAAATCGTGTCCGTGTCGTGTCCGACACGAGTCGACACAAATCAACTGAATTAGGGTTAGGGTTAGGGTTTGCTGACGGGGCGGCGCCGGAGGACGGCGAGTCGGGCCGGGCAGGGGCTGCACGGCGGCTGGCTGGTCGGCGGCGAGCGGCAGGCGCCGGAGGCGGTTCAGGCGAGGGGAGGGGGTGCTGCTGCTGCTGTTGCTTGCGGCTGAGGGCCGCTGGGCGAGGCGTCGTCGACGGTCGGCTGGCAGCGGGGCAGCCAGAGACGAAGGTGGCGCAGGGAGGCGACACGACGACGAAGAAACGGAGGAGCGGCGGTGGTCGGGGGGGGGGGGGGGTTCTTGGCCAGGGGGTTTTAAAGGGGTGGCGAGGCGAGGGGGCTCCGGGCAACGCGGCGGCCAGCGCGGGGGCGGGGGCGCGTGGCCGCGTGCAGCGCCGGGCACGGGGTGGTCGGCGTGGGACGCGGGCGGCCAGGGGACGCGGGCTGGGGACGATGGATGGGGAGCGGGTCCGGGCGGCGGGTCGGGTTCGGGTGGACCCGACCCGATAGGGAGAGGGTTGGTCCGGTGGGCCGTTGGGCCGGGCTGGGCTGAATAATAATAATAATAATAATAATAATAATAATAATAATAAAAAATGAATTAATTAATTAATAAATAAATAATTAGTTTTAGGTGATTTAAAAATAGGTCCGGGGCCCGATAAATTCCATAAAAATTACCCTAAGTCCATTTTTTTTCATTTTACACCCAAAAATATTATTTTTATAATATTTTAATATTATTTATTATCAATTAAAAATCATGTAATAATTCAAAACCCTGATTTTAATTACAGAAAAATTCCCAAAAAATTCCAGAAAATTGCGAAAAATCCAATTTTAATATTTTTGAAAAAAAAATCAGGGGCTTACACAAATAAAAATGCCACAAAAGAGAAAGCTACAAAGGCTAACGACACTCTTGCTCTTTCTCTTGCCGAAAAAAGTATTTACCGTTCCGTACATCATGTCCCAAATATCCAAGCTGAGCCACTCTGCGTACCTGAAAATAATGCCACAAACATGGATCAGTACACAACCGTGTTGATGAATGGGATAACACACCCGTCTAAACCGACACTAAGTAAATATATAAAGCATACAAATTATTACAAGGTGATCTTGCTAGTTTAAACCTAGATAGATTTCATGGCAAGACATGCATTTGAAAGCAGTAAAGCATGTTCCTGAAAGCAATAAACACACTAGCATGTTCTATTTTATCACAAAGGTACTAAGCATGCGATCCGTTCTACTCAAATCCCGTAAGTTACACATGAGCTTATCGAATCCCGCCACAATCCAAGTCTCCAATCAAATCTCGATATCACTACTAAAAATTACGGGGTTAGCGACGCTAAAAAATGTCACTAAATTATAAAATGACGTCGCTGAAATAAAATTAAGATATTTTATAATTGTTGCGGTCTAGCTAGTCGCTGACTGAAAATACGTCGCAACTAGCGACGTATTTTAGTGACATATGAACGTCGCAAAATTTTTACCAATTAGCGACGTTCTGCGACGCAACATCGGTATATAAGCGACACAAATTTTGTCATAAAACGTCGCCAATATGTCTATACTTAGTGACGTTTACTGTGTCACTAAACGTCGCCGACATTCTTCCATTAGCGACGTTTAGCAACGCATGTACGTCGCTAATATTTTTTGAATGTAGCGACGTTTAGCAACATATTTTAGTTACATCTTGATGACATGGCAGAGATTGCCAAGTTAGCAAATTAGCGACATATTTGCGACATCTTGGTACAGGGATAGCGACGTTCTGATACCTCTCAGCGACGTATTTGTACGTCACTAAACGTCGCTAGACGCCGCTAAATTATTGTAATTTTTTTAGAAAAATACAGATTGTTACATAATAATTTATATAACAATATTCAGCCTGCAGTTTATACAAATATATCCATAGTTTATAAAATAGATTGTCACACATATGCAAATTATTAAACACCGATAAATTCAAATCTACTGTCATTATTGGCCAATGTCATACAAATTCATACTTACATAAAAGTCTAAAATAAATATCCTCATGTGTAAACCCCCTCGACCAAATTTAGGTCTACTAAGCTTAGATAGAGAGACTAGGGTTAGTTTGAATCCAATTAGAATTAGAATACTGTGTTTTAGAATGATTGTGCAATATTTATATCACTTAGTACACATTATCGTTGCTTCGATAATTGGAGCACTATACTAGCATTTACCTTCAAGCAAAATTTACACACTTTTCCTAGACAAGTCAGCCTTTCATTCTGACATTTGTGTAACTTATAATTACTCTCTCTTGTGCTTCATTTTAGCCGCACAATATTCGTTATAAACGTCCATTTTTAAATCCCAATAAACCCAACTTTGCATATTGTTTGTTCTAATTAAAATTGGAGACACAACCTCAACCTGTTTCATACAACCCAAATTATGACTGTATCTTATTCTGAGTCTGCTATGTCCATAACGACCGTGTTCCACCAAATTTTAATCCCATATAATTCTAATTAATTAAAAAGCATCACTTGCACTAATTTTTATTTAAATTAGTGTAAGGACCCAACCTCACCCAAAACTAGACCCAACCTAGCCCATCTACATCCTACATTCCCTTATGTGAACATGTTTCCCACCCCAAGAAACCCTAGCTGGCCCAATTCCCTAGGAGGACCCCCTTTCTCTCTCTCTTCTATATATATACAACTTGTTCTCTCTCTCCCCAACCCTAATAACACCTAGCCGAAACCCTAATTTCTATACCCATCATCACCCGCCTCCTCTTTCCCCCCCGATCACCTCCAGCCCGCCTGACCACCAACCTCTGCCGCCTGCCACCGTCTCAGCCACCCAGCACCGCCTGACCCCCCCGTCGACGTCAACCCGTCAGCCTCCTCCTTCTCCATCTCCGTCATCATCAACTCCATCATCACCCTCACCCGCTCCCATCTACAGCCGACCACCGCCACCTAGCCGTCGTCCCCTACGACCATCTCCCACCGCCAGCCGTCGCTGCCACTGCTGCCAACGCCTGCCGCTGCTACCACTATTGCTGCCGCCTGCCGCAGTAGCTCCTGCCGTTGCTGTGAGCCGCTGCCGAGGCTACTGCTGCTGTTTCATTGTGCAACACCAGATCTCCGCCCCCTCGTCGGAGAACAGGCCGCCGATGAGCACAGACCCCCCCCCCCGCTCGGCCTCGACTAGGTACATGTTTATTTTACCATTTTTCTTCATGAGTCGAGGTGTTGACATGTCGTTGAACGGACACGGGTAACGTAAATCCCTAGGTGCAATATACGTGTGTATGTGTATGTTAAAATTAGTAATTAATGTTAAGTAATTACTCAAATAAAAATAATTAATTAATGTAAACACTGTGTTGACCTAAAAGCCTAGACATTGACCTGATGCACTCTAACATGATAGTTAGGACTGGTATTTCTGTGTTATACGTTGATTAGTTTCGTAACAAATTTTTGGTATTCCGTTGTCTTGATCTATACGGTAATTGAGGATATGACACGTGTACGTCTTAGCTGCATGCACACGTGACCCTGTTAGTTGTCCAATTAAGACCCCCTTGCGTTAGTTCCTAAGAGCAGCGTAGTATTTCCTGTACGTACTATTGTAGTGACTGATGATCGTATTATTATATTATATTATATGTATAGGATCGCTGGACCATTCAGGCAAGACTTCAGGAGCAGGTTATTGGCACTCGCAGCTTGAGGACCCAGGCAAGTATACCTTGCCATATTTACTGTTTAATTTAAATTATAAATTATTGCATGATATCTTGTTGCAATATTATATATAAACTGTGCACGTCCGAGATTGACTCGGGTGCAGTCGACGAGTACGTCGATGTGTAGTGTAATTGACTTAGTCACTAGCAGACTCACCCACCATTGTGAGGGTATTCTGATATCTTCCTAGACCTTGACACTCTTACACGTATCACGATGACAAACTCATGTTGGGATGCAGGTTCGCGTACCCGACTATGTATCGGTACGTGTGACATGCATCACGGTTTAGTGCGTAATCAGGATTATCTAATTAGTTGAGACGACATATAGTTACGTGGTATGCACGTCGTGTATTCGACTTGTATATCTGCATTGGGCGGGGAGGACAACTAGTATGCGTATGGAATACACACATTGGAATCCGTAGTATCCGGAGGAGCCACGGATCCTGTCACGCCCCAGTCCCAAAATACGTAGGACTAGGAATACGTAATACGCCAACCGTATGTATACGAACCCCAATATATGGAAACCATACACACATGTACGCTGTATTATAAATATCAATCCATAAGTGGTAATATACTGTCAACAAGTCACATGCAATCTATATCTCATCCACAGCAAAAGAAAATAAATAGGAATAAATAACTGAATATCAAATATGAAGTCTCAAAGTATGATAGTCGGGTGGAAACAAATCCACTGCAAATCGACTATACTAAAACTGTTAAATGAGAGAAGATATCAACTCTAATATAAGATAACTGTCAACAAAAAAAATAGCAACTAGAAAAATTCATCAGCTGCGATGAATCAAAGGTACTCTGAAGACAAGACCTTGTCACTACCCCATTTTCGGGGCAGGATATTTTTTTTTTAATTTGGTAAATTGTGTATAGATCATAAATATTTGTATTAATATTTAATTAGTTGGTTGTATTTATTTTTATTGGTTGTTTTAGGGTTTTGGCTAGCCTGGACCCACGTCAGACCCTAGTGGACCCTTGCCAGACCCAA